>APFE031317217.1:198296-215658 GCA_000404065.3 Pinus taeda | reverse complement strand
GGGAAATCTCTGTGTATACGTGTTTTATGTGTTATGCTCTCGCATTTTTATTTTTCCCGTGATTTAGAATTCGTATGCAGGTAATTTCTGTACGGGGTTAAAACCTACATTGAAGGAAAGATTTCAATTGTTCATCATCGTCGAAAATCTGCCAGTGTTTAAGGCTATTAGGAATTGATGGATACTTGACTTGGATTTGGTATTCTAATGATACTCGCTCAAGGATTTTGAAAGAGCTTGCTGAGGCAGCTAGTGAATCAGCATGCATCTTTTCATCTATGGGAATAACAATTATGTTAAAAACTTGGAAGAAATTTTCAATTGTGTCCCAAGCTTCATTTCTGTGTGACCTAAGCCTTGGGTGTTTAGTATGACACATATTTCTAACCTGGTTCACTATAAGCTCAGAATAAAAAAATGCACTCAAGTTTTGAACCTTTAAACTTCTAGCTAACTCAAGACAAGAAGAAAAGCCTCATACTCAACCACATTATTGGTAACTTCAAATTGAAGTTTACATGATTGAGTAATGTTTTATTTATTTGGTGATATGAGAACAATTCCTGCTCCTACTCCTTCTTTTGAGCAAGAGCCGTCAAAATAAAGTTTCCATATATCTGATTCTACAACTTTAGGCTGGGAAACAATATTTTCAATGGCAAGTTGAGTGTTTGATGCATTTTGTGAAGACAAGTGAAAGCAAACAAAATCCTGATCTATTGCATAGATAGGGTGGTTTTTTGCTTGATCATACCTACAAATAGTATGAAGGAATCTGACTTCCCTATATAACCTTAAATTCTCACCTCCATAGACTGGGATAGTTGCAAAAGACATGTCCATCTGAAGTGATACCCCAAGTTTAGCATGACATGATTTAGATAGAAGCATGCTAAAATTGGCAGGAATATCAGTGACAACTATGTCTAAAACTATACTTTTGACAGGTATTTGAGCTAAGGTGACAACTAGGTCTTTGATCAATCCTATGCATGGTAATTTCTTTGAGTTAAAGGTGTAAAGGTCATGATAGGAACGGGTGACTTGTAAATGAAGCTGATCCATAATTACCTTCGGCATGAGGTTATGAGAGGCTCCAAAATCCAACATGCAGTTGTACAAAAGAAACTGATGAGATTTTAATGTTACATAAAATGGTGGAACAATTTCATCGATCATATCAGAACTAAGGCCAAATACAACCGAGGGTTTTTCATCCTACAAACTAATAACATCTTCCTCAACATCTACACTAGAAGACTGTATCCATTTAAACACTTGATTTTTGTAACCAGGATTTTTGGAAAGTTCGGCTAAAGGTATAAGAATCTTGACCCTTTCCAATTCCTTTTCAATATTAAAAGTGGTCAAAGCAGTCTTGTCAGATGGAAGGGTTTTAGTGGATGACTCTGTAGTTTGAGGTGTTGGAGTTTGTGTTTGAATGGTTTTCATTGTAGGTTCGATTATGGTGGTGGATTTTGGAGGTCTACCAAGACCTAATCTAGGCCTTAGATCATATCTTTTATTCAATTTTGCAATTAAAAATTTAGATAATGCTAAGTATTTTGAAATTTGAGCATCTCCTGGTTCTTGTTCAAAAGACCGAGGTGAGGATGAAGGAACTATGGCCATTTGTACTGCTCATGAATCAATATTGTTGATATCTTCAGTGATTAAAGGGCCTGTATCCTGTGATTGTTCATCATCAATCATCAAAGGTGGTTGAATGTTTTGGTCAAAAGCTAGTCTTTGAAGAATTTGCATTTGAGGAGTTCTTCTAAATTGAGTTTGAGCTTGAGGTTTGGCAGTAGTTTGTTGAAAAGTTCTAGTCTGTGTTTCAATTTTTGAAATCCTGTTAGAAAGGTTCCTAAGCAAAGATGTAATTTCATCGATTTTCTGATCTTCAAGTTTAGATTTGGAGGAGGATGAATCATCAATCTTTGCTTTTAGTTTTCTTTCTTCTTTTTCTACTTTAGCTTTGAGTTTTCCAAAAGTTGACCTATTAGCTTCTACCTCTATAACATTTATTTTCATGTCTTCTAATGTATTAGAAACTCTTTACCTTAGCATGACTACAAATTCATCATGAAATGCTTTGGAAAATCTGATCTTTGCAACTGCTACTGGTGGTTTACAATCAACAAGCATTTTATGATAGAGTTTGTTAAATATTTTGATGAATTCGACAAGTTGTTCACCAAGGTTTCTCTTTAATTCTTCAAATTTGGTAAGGAAGTAAACAAGATATTTCTTTACCCCTCATTGAAGATTGTTATGAGCTCATTCCAAGTTCTAATAGAGTCAGCTCTGAGCTGCCTAAACCAGATCCTAACATTTCCTTCTAAAGATTGTACAAATAATCTCATATAAACATTTTCCTCTTCTATGTTCATATTGTCAACAAAATCTAGGAAGGCCGATACATGATCCTCTGCTGAGAGACCTGTTTCTCCATTGAATCTTGGCAGATGTTTTAGATAACCATCAGGAAAATTTCCCAAGTTTGTAGGGAGAACTAGAGCAACATATCTAGCTTGCACAATGGATAGAAAATCCATAACAACAGGAGGAGTATGGGGTGTCTGAGTGGATGTTGAAGAGGAAGAGGAAGATGATGATGATGAAGGAGATGAAGATGAGTTAGTAGGAGTATTAATATGTGGAGGAGAGGGAGGAGACCTCTTTAAGGATTTTAAAGGGGTTTTGATAACCAATTTCTTAACTCCTAGTGGGAAGTCTTCCTTATTTTCAAATAAAGGATTCGAATAGACAAAAAATGTCTCTTCAAAATTAATTGAGGATGATGGAATAGAATAGGGAGTTGGAGTAATAAAAGCTTGAGGTTTTAATTCAGGTGAATGTAAACCCAATTCTTCCTCAGATGAAGGTGATTTAATAGGAATTGATGGAACTTGATATGTTTCAAGTGACTGTATTTAAAAGGCTGATGGAAGGTCTACTCCTCTGGAAATAAGATCAGAAACCCTAGTGGGTAGTTCAGTCCAATCAGGATGAGTGGGTATAAATGAAAAGGGATCTATAGATGGAATGTCTTCAAGGTGTAAAGCTGAAGAAGAAGAAGGTGTTCAACGTCTTCTCCTTGAAGAGGCTCCCCTAATGAGTCTTTCTTGGTCTGGTAGAGGGTTAACAATATCAGAATCATAACGTGATCTTGTATGCTTATAGGGAGCCATCTTGGACCAGTGGAATCACCAGGTGAGAGATTTTGACCTATAACCTTATCCTTTATTCACCTTAAAGGAAAGGGAAAATCATTTCCCTAAGGAAAATTAACTTTCAGTTCCTTGCTCCCCGACAACGACGCCAGTCTGATGATGTTCTTTGAGATAACCTAAGGTCAATTGGTATGCCAAAGCATCTAAAATGTTTTGATTATTTTAATGGTTTGGAGGATCAGTGAACTATTTAAAAAACAGGTGCTTTAAACTTAGAAATATTCTTAATAAAACAAAAGGTTGTTCTTTAATTACATATGGCTATTTTGATTTAAATGAGATGGATAAGTAGAATATAGAGAAGTATAAGTGATTAAATATTCAGACTGAGTATTTAACCATTCAAAAGCAAAAATCAAGAAAACAATGTTTCCTATATCAACATAATATAATTAAACTATTATACAAATGTAGTGCAATTTAAGTTCAAAGAGGAATTTACAATAACAAATAGTCTTGCAAATTAATCTCTTATTTAAATGCAACTTCATAGTGGATTCAAAATGAAACTGAGATTCAATTAAACTTTCAATACGATGACTGTAAAAGAATTGAATTATATGAAGAATACAAAATGAAAAACATGATCACTGAGAGACAAGCCATATGAAGTAAATCCAGAAACTTTTATTTTATAAAAAATGCTCCAGCTTAGTACAAATCTATGTGATAACTGGTTCAAGGGTGCAAACCTGAATACTTCGACAGAATGAAGTATTTAAACAAAATACAAAATATTACAATAAATTCCTGAGTGACACGACATTCTATTATTACTTAAAAATAACAGAAAGGGAAGCAATTCGATAAAAAAGAATGAATCTGCACATCTGGCCTTGTTTTGAAGGAAAGCTATTGCTGAGTGGCCACTATTCGAGTGTTGCGTTGGTGAAGTTGATCTGTCCTTTAATCCTGAAATTCACACAGCTTTTCCCACTGTTCTTAATCTGGAATTGCTATCTTAGTTACCCTACGATAGATTTCATCCACCTTAGTATACCAGGAAAAAGTGGGTTTTACAGTGAAAATATGTTTTTATCTCATGTTGAATAAAACATTTGTTGTTGATGGTTTCATAAAATGTCATGCCCATCATGGAACATTTAATGTTTTAGGACTTGGCCGTGTCCTTGGCAATGTCCTGAAGTTTCTTCAGATAGTCCTCCCTGGTCATTAATTAATCACTTATCACAAACAGTGAAGGAAGACCCTTACTGTTCAATCCATCAATTCTTGTGAAAAATCTGTTGACTGCAACTTCAAGAGTGTGACACTTCTTTGTCAACTTCACTACTAAGTTCTTTTTGGTTAGAACTTTCTTCACCTCCAGAATGGTTTCAGTCCTGTCATCCACTCCTAAATCATCTAGTTCATACCTGTTTTTAGAATGAAGAAACTTTATAATGTTGTTGGCTGTAGCAGGCATCTCTTCCAGTTGAGAATTTATATTGGCAATGGTCTGTTTTTCCTTTTGCATCAACTCCTTTTGCTAAAAAATAATCTAGATATATGGCCAGATTCCATCCATCTCCTCTATGATGTTGTTCCATATAATTTCCTTGACATTACACATAGTGTGGCCAATGAAAGATTCAACTGCTGACTTCTTCCACACTTTTATTTGATTTTGAGCTCTCTAAAGCTTTGGTGCATGAAAAATCTCGGATTTCTTTTGATGATCCTTTAAAAGTTTCACTTGATCATGCAATTTCTTGATTTCCTTAGTTTGAAGAGACATATTTTAGACTGCATTGGCCAATTGGTTTGCAGCATCCTTGTACTTGTTGTAGCTGTAATGGCTGTAGGAATGATTGTGATAGGGAGTGCTTCCAAGGGGGCAATCTTTTTAGCATATTTTTCCTTTTCCTTAGTTAGATTCTCCATCTCTATCTCCATTTGCTTGAGCTGTGCAGGCTGCTCCATGATGAGCTTCATCATATTTGCTTTTTGAGTCTCTATTGCTGTAATGTCCTTAGCCATAGGATCTTCAGTAGCTGGCAGTTTTAACTGCTTCCTCAACGTTGCTATATCCAAATTCTTCTTCTTGAAAAGTTCCTCTGTAGCAATGATGTTTGCAGGATCATAACTAGTTTGATTACCAAATCCTCCAAGGTTTTAATCATAGTGTCCTTGGCAAGAGCAAAAACGTTCTCCATCTTTAGCTGTGACTGGACATTTGCTAGTGTAACCTGTAATTTGGACAAAGTTGTGGCAGTGTTAGTGACAGTAGAGAAAATTATTTCCCTTGTTTGCTTATGCATCTCCATTTGGTCAATGGGATGTATATCCTTGACATCAAACTCAAAAGCTATCTTTTTGTAGTCTAATGCTCCCTTGGGCTGAGGAACTTTTTCCTAAAGGAATGCCATTTGCATTTTCCCCTTCGCTGAGTCCAAGGCTGAAATAAGCCTGCTTTGGGCACCAGAAGTCTACTTCCAGAATTCGTTGTAGGTGTTAATCTTCATGGCTTCATTTCTGACTTTTATCTCCTCGAAGACATCCATTATGCTCTTTTCTGCCTTGCCTAAAGTAGATGTACCTGTCTGCATTATTTGTTGTTGCTCTTGTGAAGTTGAAGAGGTAGTAGGAGACTGTGTAGACTGATCACCCACTAATGAAGAAAGAAGTGGCCCATTAGTGGTGATAATAGTCTGCTGCTCTGAATCTTTGGTAAGGCTTAGTCTGGAACTAAGCTTAGCCTTCTTTCTGTACATAATTTTAAACCCCTCACTGAAAATATCAGTCCCTAAAGGGGACTCTTCCTCTCTGATCCTCTTGGTTGTCTTCTCCTACATGGTAGGAGTCTGCACCGTTGATGATGAGACATGTTGTTCTTCTGCCTCCTTTAAAGTGTTCTCAACCCACTCTAGCTAATTTTTGTATTTTTCTATTTCTGGTATGGGTGTGTGAAAGTAAGGAGTAGACTTCGTTTCTATCCTTATTTTAGAAATGATCCCTAATGGATCATAAGACTAGGTAAAATTGAGATTGAACTGCATTTCCTTCAAAAGCTTATTTGTCTCTTCCCCTGCTGCCCTGTTGTTGCATATGAACGGGCCAACCTGTGTTTTATCTTAAACTGGGACTTTTTCTTGGCAGCAATGAAGTGGATTTCATCCATGTTTATCATATGGCTTATGTACTCTAAGGCAAAAATCCTCACTAGGAGGAATTTTGGCATCTTGTAGGGTGGAGCTCTGATAGTTGCAACACCCTTTTGATTTCTTAACTAATCCTCGGTTCTATTCTGCTGTTCATGAGACCCATTGCTAGGTGAACAAACATCTCTGCAAATTGTTTATAAATGTACTATTTTTACTCTTTCATGACCAGAGTAGTCCAAAATATGACTAACTGTTGGTTTCCCTTCTCATCCAGCTTTTGCAAAGATAAGTTAATATTGTCCCCCTGAAAGTATAGGAACACGTAGACTAACACAGAGGCATATTTGAATACCTCCTCTATTGGAAATTTAACAAGTTGCTGATGAATGGACTCTGCAAAAAAATGGCTGAAATTAAACACTATTGAGGGCTTAGCATCAATAGAGAAGATGGACAAAAATCCTATAATGGCCTCATCTACCCATTGATAAGAGTAATAGACAAGGAGATAGGAAATAACAGTGATAATTTTCTTGGCTCTCTCAAGGAATATGGAGGAGGGATAAGGAGGATTTTTCTTTGGTAATGCAACATCTTGTGTCAAAAATAGTTCAAGAGTTTGGGCTCTTTTGGCAAAGTCTTGTTTCTGGTATATTTCAACCAGTGCTTCATAAGAAAATGGGGTAGCATTGTCTACTGTGGGAGCTTGCATCATTTGATCAATGGCATGAGTGGTTATTGTAAACAGATTTTGTCCAGTGGGAGTGACTATGGCCCTTTGGATTGGAAAATAGGATGCATGACATTTTCTAATGAAATAACGGTTGCTGTGGGCATGATGAAAGATGTAGTGAGGTAGGTTTGACTCCCATAACTGGATATCATCTGATTTATCAATATACTTGTCTTCGAGCCAACAATACATCTCGAAGAGGCCAAGTTCACAGAGTGTCTCATGAATTTTGTAGTCTCTATCAGCCATAGGGACGTGGTGAAGATCTACAAGAGGATAGATTAGAGGATTTACAATTTCCTATGGTCCTTTGTCTTTTAGAGGCATCTTGGCTATGACTGAGAGCAAGAGTGAAAATTAGATTGGGAGGAGACAATTCACAGACAGAAGTTAGGTTCTAGAGACAGGAACAGAAGGAATAAACTTGAAATGATCAGATAGAGAGTGTCGCTAGCAATTGACAATGACGTGATTGGGTCTAGCAACCTGTAATCAAATCAATTAGCAGTGATAAAACATGAATTCAATAACCTGTTGACAGATGGGAAGGAGGTTTATATAGCAATTTGGTTTTCCGTTGTTGGCACAAGTCCATTGAATTAATGGCTAAGCCAATTGAATGCTTAACGGGTTAATTCTAGAGGGAATGAATGTGATTTGATGGAGTTTAATAGACAGATGAGGTGGAAAAAGGTGAATGGCGGGAGTGCAACGATCAGGTAAGCGGTATCAGAAGCAATGGAATCAAATTTTCGGAGGGGGGTTGAGTGGTTTGTGGTTTCACTCTTGGGGGGTTTGAAATGCCGAGGAGATGACACGTAGGAGTGGGCACGGTTTGGTCTACTACCCATTTCGGACCCCCTCCCCAGCTGTACAACTCGGATGGTGAGGGGGGGCCTGAAATCACATGCAGGCCATCGGATGTGGGAAGATGGGTGGAGATGGATTGTGACATGGCGGGGAATTAACTATGATGTGACTGGATTATTCGGTGGGGTCAGGAATTGATTTAATTTAATATTGGGGAATATGCGATATAAAAGGGGTATTAAACTTAGGGAAATGAAAATGAAGGGAAAAATGAGCGGAGGGGTAATATGATATGGGGTTTTAAAACTTAGGGATATGGTTAATACCCAAAATTAATATATATACGTCTAGAGTGAACCTTTACTCTTCTACCTTTTTCTTCTACACATGAAAATATCATTTGATGTTTGAGTGTGGCGCATTTAGACTAGCAGCCCATGGATTTACAAAAACATAAAATGAATCCTTTCTTTTCTTTTGCTTCCCTAGCATTTTATTTTCCTTTTGCCTTCTTTATTTAGGGAAGCTAACACCTAACATTTTATTGATATAGATGCCTATAAACATCAAATTTTCCTAACATTTTAACTTTTCTTTATTTTGCATCCATATCCTAACTTAACATTTTAAAATTATTTGGACTAATATACTAACCGATCAAAAATAAATAATGTTACAACATACTCTAAATGATATATGTATCTGTTTGCTTACACATGCATGTGTAGCTATTTATGTATATGTATGTATGGATCTTTCTGAAATGTGTTGTTGGTTTAACCATCACTTTGGATTGCTAGCTTACTTGCCTTCCATGTTGTGATGCATCTTTGCTCGTGTGTTCCCTTCTCAACTTTGTGCTATCACAAATTTCCAAGGGGTGCACTCACCTCACCCTTTGTGTGTTAGAACCACTCATGCACCTTCCTTGACTTACTGCATATGTCACACCCTTGCTAAATAGGGACATCTTACTTGCCTTTGTGCGAAATCGCGGTCAAGGCATTACTGTACGACCCATTGCTGGGACTCCTACACCAAATAGTCTGAGGTCTAATTGGGACTTCTTACCAGGGAGATCCCCTGACATGTTGGCGGGTCCAACACCGTTAACATTTCTGGCACTAGAAGGAGGGTTAGATGACAAGATGTGTCCTCTCATCCTATTTTGAACCTTTTCATATCTATCATGGAGTCTTGCACTCTCAACCCTCCACAATGTTTTTCGTATGCCGAACCTGTTACCATCTCGAGGGAATTTTTTTGATCTCTTGTCCACATACACGTATGATGGTGAAGGCAAAGTGGCTTGACCCGTGTTCTTGCATGACTTCCTTGCCATGGTTCACAAGGAAGATGGATGTTTTGATGAATAGGCCAGTCTGCTACTTGCATACACACTTCGTGAATCCCCACATCGGTGGTTGTGTAGCATACTGATTGACAGTGTGCACTCACTTGAGCACTTCTGTGAGCTTATTGAAGATACTTTCTATCATTTCAATCCAGAACATCTTGACCAAAAATCGTTACAACAATGGAAGGCTCTGCATGAATCTCTTATGTATTTCTGGCAAAGCTTCCGTGATTTACAGCTTCAAGCCCCGAAGAGCCAGATGAAATTTCCTTATCTTTAGGATAGATTCGAGTACTGTGTTAACAAATTAGTCCATCCCAAGAAGAAGTTTGAGCTCAAGCCTCGCTCAACATACTTCAGTGATGGAGCTGTGCAATCATAGATGGACACTGTCACTGTCACAAGTGACTGTCCACCATCCCCTCATCAAACAGCTCCATCACTATAGAGTGATGCGAGAGAACATGCACACACATCTGTTCAGTTTTCACATCCTCCCAACATCACTTCGCTTAATTTTCACGCAGATTTGGTTGTGAGTCCATTGAGTTGTCATATGCATTTTATACCACAACCTCTGTATTCATACTCGGATGATCCCCTGGATGATACTGTCTTGTGATCTTCCATTCCAGACTCTACACTTGTTGTGAATGAGGATCAAGACATCGACAAAGTTTGTGTTACACAACCAACATGCGCTGTCATTCATGAAGAGTATGACTGGAAGCTTGTGCATCAACACTCAACGAAGGATGACTCCCTTCTGTTCGAGACTCCTCTGTTATTTCCTGACATCTTTGGTGAACCTGCCATCCATGCTTTCGCATGTGTATCTTCATTTACAGATGCACCCATTGTTGATCACTTGCAAGACACCCCGGATGTTAGTCCATCATCCGACAATGGAGAAGATAAATTATTCATTGAAAATCCACTTGACCTCTCATTTGCCTTTTCTAGAAACACAAATGATGAATTTGTTTGCTTCTCATCTACCCCTCTGTTTGATTTATCAAATCACGAGGACGCCGATGAAATCATTGATTTTTCTGATCATGGCTGTCGTGATCCATTTACTCCCATATTCGATCACGATCATGATTCTATTGCAGTTGATTTTTCGAAGCCACCTGTTTATGATGATCTATCTGACGATGAAGTCGAAACACCCTAGGTTGTCGAGGCACTTCATCCCAAGCTGGTGATTATGTCAGGCCCTCGCTGTCTTGAGGTTGGTTTTGCTTCCAATCAAGAAATTGTTGAATCAATCAAGGCTCCTCATCACTCATATGTATGCATTGAAGATCAATCTCACACATAGATCATGCTTCCTCCACTCGAACTGCATGATCCCATCACTCATGCATTGGAGGAATATTACATTGCAAGCACACGTGCACGACATAAGTTGTCTTTGTTTCTTTCATTTGCTTACATGTCATAGTCAAGAGTATGTGTATGCTTCAAAGTTGCACGCAGTACAAGTCCACGGACCACATGTCATGTACTTGCACTCACTTATGTCTCGTGGACACTTTTAAACATGAAGTGTGCTTGTCTTCATTATTATATCTTTCTTGTTTTCTGGTTCGCACAACCAGGTTGATTGCAGACCAAGCCTTCACCAACATGGGTCAACCAATGCACTGGTGGATGGATTGGAAATATCACTTAACGTGATCAGGCCCATGAACTGTTAGTTAAGGAGTAGGAGTAGAGTTTTCTTTTAGTTTGTTTGTTTGCATGCTTGTTTGCTTACTTGCTTTGCATGTTTGTTTGCTTACTCACTTTGCTTTCGCATTTACTTCTACTTTTTCTTTGCTTTGTTGTTTGTTTACTTGTTTTGTTCATAGGTTAGTTTCACATGCAACTGTGTGTGACTCTTGAAACAAGCTGGGTAAAGTACAAGAGGCCTTGTGCAACTATCACTACTTGGTTATCTATCATCCTGCCTCTGTATGAAGAACTTGTTACTTTTGGTCCATGATACGTCGATGGAAAATACATAATGTTCACAGTGAACGTTGGTGAAAACACAACTCTTGTGCACTAACTAGTGTCACCTGCTCTAGTCGGTTGTTTTTGGGTTAACCCTTGGCAACTCAGTCAAGTAAAGTAAGGTGAGGGGGGAAACCTTAATAGGCACGTCAGAGGTATATAATAAAATACTTCTCTGAAGGAACAACCTCTTCTACTCTCAATTAGTCAGGATCCCTCTTCTGCCTTTGAAATGAATAAGTGTTATGCACAGTTGTGAAAATGAAAAATGAAAAAATGAAAAGTGAAAAATTTTAAAAGTGAAAAATGAATAAGGCAAAAGAAGAGAAAGGCTTCCTTCGTAGAGAGGTGATGCAAGTAACTCCATCGGGGTACTGACTAGGCTTACTTGCAGCGGAGCGATGCTTGTGTTCTTACGTGACTTCGTCGGGGTACTATCCAGGTCTGCTGGCAGCAGAGCAACACCAGAGATGAAACTAAGACTCTGACGACTATACTACTTGTGCACCAATATACCCGTCAACCCAAATCGAAACAATTGTGTTGAATTGGCTTGGAATGTGTGTCAATCGACCAAGAGCTTGGAAGATGCTACATCTTACAATCAAGCAAGTGTGGAAACCAAGACGAAATGAGAACTAAAAAATACTTCTGGAGGTGTTAGACTTGCTTTTCATGAACAAGGTCCATTTAGAGAGTTGGAGTTTTACCAGTGTGTTGCCAAGTGTTGTAGCGACTACAACCACCCTCCAAAATTTTTCCTTATCTCTATTTTGGAGCCTTCCTACCAACCATCCTTAACAACATGTATTGCCTTGTCAAGTACATAAGCTTTAGTGGTTTTCTTGCAGATTGCCAGCTTGTGCATGAGAGCTTGTTGCATCCCCCTCACAAGCTGTTTCTCCAGACTTGGCCCAACTGCAGGGTGAGCATCTCCCTCAAGAAATTGTGCAATTTTGGAGGGGAACCAGCCTTCCCTCCAGAAATTGCGTAATCCTGTCTAGCAGCCTGCTGGGCTCCATAATTGCACAAATCTGCCTGTCAAGATTCACTAAGAAAATTGCGCAATTCCTCTCAACAGGGCTGCTTAGCCCATAAATTGCGCAATTATGGGAAACAGTCAGTTTCTTAGCCTAGAAATTGTGTAAACCTTCTGGGTAGCCAACCCAACTCCCTCCCAGAAATGCACATTTTTTCCCCTCAGCTGAGCTGGCTGTTGCATGTGCCATTGAGTTGATCGGTTCCACCCTAGACCGGGGAAACTTGGCTTGCATGCATGGGCTAATTTTCCTCGGAATAGCAAAAAGAAACATGCAAAAAGCATCCCTAGATTTAAGGGATCTATTTTTAACAGCTGGAGGTTACATGCAAAGATCGTTTTAGAATATTTCCCCCAGGTGTCGCTTTTTCCTAGATTTGTGGCATGCGTGTCATGAGCCTCAAACTTATTTATTTGACGCTTCAGAGCTCACTTATTTACATCGATCTTGGAGCTTTGACATCCCACAACACATCCAGGAGTCTT
Organism: Pinus taeda; assembly: GCA_000404065.3. Classification (NCBI taxonomy): domain Eukaryota; kingdom Viridiplantae; phylum Streptophyta; class Pinopsida; order Pinales; family Pinaceae; genus Pinus; species Pinus taeda. Next base: position 202,892 of record APFE031317217.1, on the reverse strand, counting down.
CGACACATCCAACTCAACTATTCATGGGTAAGTCGACTGAACTTGTCTTTTGCATCATTTCTGTCGCTTTTGTGTTTTTGCTTGTGTGAGTGTTGTTTTCTTAATTTCTATGAATGCTTGTTGTCGTTTACATGCATACTAGCTTGTACTAGCACCGTTTCAGTTTTCGTTAGCATCTCATTGCTGTCACATGCATGCAACTATTTTGCACGAACGGTCGCCAATTCATCGATTCACTTCAGCCACATGCATGTTGTTCCATTTTCTGAATCTTGCATTCACTATTTGCATGCACGATCATTCACTCCTACTTACACTCAGTATCACCATGCATTCACATTCACATTTTCTTTCAGTTTCCTGTTGGCGGGTCTGGGCAACCTTGGCCTAGACTCTGCTTCACCAAGACAACATTGCGCAATCTTGAGAGGGAAGGCTTTGTCTTTCTCTTGAGAAATGTGCATTTCTACCCAGTGATTGTCCTCCAGTCTTGCATTGCATAATTATGAGGGACAGTGACTGCTGGCCTAGAAAATTACACAATGTAGTCAGTAGGCTTGCAACCACTACCAGCTGAAATTGTGCATTGCATAGTTCCAACAGCCAACAGGCCAGCTTCGATTGTGCATTGTGCAATTCCAAGAGCTCGCTAGCCTCCCTAGACAGCCCAGACTACCTTTTGCATAGTTTTGGTAGCTAGTCTCCCATCCTCCCAGGAAAAATTGTACAATCTTTGCAAGTCAATCCCCAGGTATGTTGCATGTCGTTCCTCAATTTGCTTTGGTTTTAGCTAACAATTTTCTTGTCATGCAAGTCGCTTTGTCTCCAAATCTAGTAGGTGTTCGTCTGCCTCTTAGCAGTTCAGGATCAATGGCCACCAAGAGAGCAGGATCAAAGGACATTGATGGAAGTGCAACTAGAGCAACAGTCGAGAGAGCGACTACAAGTCTGCCGATCTATCAAGACACCAAGCTGATTGTAGACAAGGACATCAAGCTGAAATGGAAAGAGGCCAATTATGTGTTTGCAGGAACATTTGGGGAAGACCTCGAAGAGCACCAAGTCTATGTGAACATCCACAAGTCTGGCTTATGTTGGATTGCATGGAGGTATCCTGTGCTCCCATGTGTGGACATGATACATTTGATTGTCTCGCACATTGATCCCGAGATAATGACATTGAGAAGTGTCAGCGGGAAAAAGATTGCTACCTTCAGGGCATATGATTATGATGAGATGTATTAGATGTCGATATCATCATGGAAACTCCCTTCAGCATACCTAGTAGCAATGCCAACTCTAGATATATCTTGAAGAACTAGGTGAAGGAGCCGACTAAATTCAGAATGACACCCAACTAGTTCTACAAGACAAAGATATTGCGCAAGGTGTATCAATACTTGGTCATCTTTGCATGTATTCTGTATGGCCAAGAAAGCACAAAAACCTTCCCACAGAGTTGGGTGATCGCTTTGGACCAATTGGGCAGAGAAGGAAAAGCATGTAACTGGTTTGACATGTTGGCTCATCAGCTGAAGGAGTAGGTAACAAGGGCTCAACAACCACCCAAAGGTATGCAAGCAAAAATCAACATGTCCACTTATATCTTAGATGCAATCTGTGCCCCTCTAGAGTTCCTGGGCTTGAAGTGGGCATGGACACCAACGGGGACCTTTGTGAACACTTATTGTAAGATGTTGTCGAAATGCAACTTCAGAGGAGTTATCAAACAATTGTCTGATCATTTTGTCACCACGGTTTACAAGATGACATTCAAACATAATCCACCCTGCATGTCAAAGGCAGCAATGGAGGCACTGATCAACATAGCTGATTGGTATGCCTCATTGTCTGGCACCTTAATATGCATGTACAACGCGAAGAAACCTCCACATGTTCTACCAAAGTTTGCCTTGGACAAGCTCGTCATGCAGGAAGTATCATATCACATCTCGACAGGATCGACAACTAGGCTGCACCAGAAGAAGAAGGCACCTTGGCCCGCTATTCCATTGTGGATCATGTTACATGAGATACAAATGAAGCATGTGGATGTCGAAGTAGAGAAGATGAATAAATATCCATTCGACCTCTGAAGTTACAATCCGTATGACCCGCATTGTCTTGTGAAAGATCACTGTGCGAGAGTATATTTTAACTGGATCAATGGGGCATGTCATTGGGTTAAGGAAGACCCATGGAGATATTGTTACAACTCCTCCAGAATCAATGAACCATTCCACCTCACTATGGAATGGATAGTGAAGAAGCATGAAGCAACATCCTAGAGAGCACCAGAAGCAGCAGCAACAACAGAGGTGAACATACTAGTGTGTGACAAGGGCAAGAGGAATATTGTAGACCGCATGGAAGAAGAGCAAACCTATAAGTTCTGAGGAGACCCACTTTTGCAGAAAGTAGCTTTGACCATAGAGGCAAAGAGTCAACATGGCGACAAGAGAAACGTGTAAAGGAGAGATGAAAAACATCTCATTTGACGAGTCCCAACATAGAGTTGTGCAATCTCGTAGAGTGTCAACTCCTAAGGATCATACATCTCCTGTGCAATTTGAGGAAAAAGTGATCGTGTCTAATGTGCACAAACATCCAAGAACATTGGTTGATGCTACCAAAGCATATGCCGAAGACACTAGCTCGAGTGTTTGCTTCCTGATAGTTGAGAACGAGCGAATGGCGAAGGAGCTACAGACGACCAAGTAGGGAGAAGAATTGGTTACAACATTCACCCAAGTAGAATTGAAGAAGGAAATACTGGATGAAGTATTGTCCCTTGACATAGTCATGACGGTGTTGTATTCCAAGTTTGGTACCATGCATAAGGCAGTTGTCCACCTCAATGGTTGGCAACAATGATGTGCTAGAAGAGCAGGTATCCTATCGAACATGCATGCTGCTGTTGATTACATGCAAACATGGACGATGAGATACAAGGGAGCCCTGCTTCACTTGCCTATGATGATGAAGCCCAGAGCGGTCGAGCTGAAGGCACGCATCCAAAGTCAGATCCGAAACTATGAAGAGCTCCCGCAACTCATCACTTGTCTACAGGCTTCCCATGCACGTGTATTCAAGAGTATGGATGTTGTTGTGCACCCACATGCAATCCCATCTATTGGGACTCTCACCCAGGCAAAGACAAAGGAATAGGTTCAACTAGAGCTTAACTCGTACTTTGAGGAGTTGATGTGCATAACCACTAACCCAGACTTGTCAATCAGTGCAGACACCATGCACAAGTATGTCGTTGGTCCAACCACACTCAAGACAATGATGCACATGCTATTAGATGAGTTGGATAGAGGAGCCCAAGCAGTGTACCCAGATATTATGGAGGCATGAGTTCATTTCCAGAAAGATGTCACCTTAGAGTACACAGACACCATCGCGGACTACCGAGCTTGGCATTAGTTTGCTATTGTTGACCACCATGAGGATGTCGAAGCGCTGGTATTCCAACAATTGTCTGAGTCATAGTGATGTCTTGCATGGCTTGCTCAAGCCATTTTGTCTCACATGGGTACATGTGCATTAATATGTAACATCTTGTCAAGTGTAATTTTAAGTGTCAATAGTTCGATGTAACAATCATAGAGTGGATGAAGAGTCATGAGGGTAGATGAATTGTCACAAAGGGGAATGTCAAGGGCCACCCCACCCTTTTCTATAAATAGTCCCTCATAACTCATTGCAGAGGCTTTTGGTTAGCCAAGCTTCCGATAATACTATCTCAGAGAGATCTTGGACAATATTGTAACGAGCCTTGGCTTCTCCACTCCGTAGAGCTAGTATATCTCTTTGGAGGAGCAGGCAGTTGTGGCTGTAACATTCTACTGTCGGAACTCGTGGTTGGACATGGATGTATTGGATGACTGGAAATTACAGTTCTTAATATAATAGAGCCAACATGTTTCATGCATATTGTTGTAACATTATTTGGTTTTGATAAGTTAGCTTATTAGTCAAAATAATTCAAAACGTTAAGTTAGGATATGGATGCAAAACAAAAAAAAAAGTTAAAATGTTAGGAAAGTTTTATGTTTTATAGGCGTCCATATCAATAAAATGTTAGGTGGTATTTGCCTTAAATAAAGAAGGCAAAAGGAAAATAAAATTCTAGGGAAGCAAAACAAAAGAAAGGCTTCATTTCGTGTTTTTATAAATGCATCGAATGCTAGTCTAAATGCGCCACAAATAAACATCAAATCATATTTTCATGAGCATAGATTAAGGCAAAGGAGTAAAGGTTTACTCTAAGGTTTATATATCAAATAATTTTGGTATTTATCCTATTCCCAAGTTTAAATTCCCAATTCATTATTCCCTTCGCTCATATTTTCCCTCTACCCACTTATCCCTAAGTTTTAAATCCCATATTTCCCCTCTTATATTGCACATATTCCCAACACATTAAGTATTTAACTCTCGCCTGCCCCACCGGATGTCCCGTCACGACATAAGTTAACCTTGTGCCATATTACGCTTCATCTCCGCCCATCTTCCCACATCCAACTACTCGTATGTGATTTCAGATCCCCTCACCATCCGAACTTTACCGTCGGCGGCGGGGGGGGGGGG
>APFE031317217.1:118867-197680 GCA_000404065.3 Pinus taeda | reverse complement strand
GATTCCATCGCTCCCGATACCGCTTTCCTATCCATTGCATTCCCGCCATTCACCTTCTGCCATCTCATCTGTCTGTTAAACTTCATCAAATCACATTCATTCCCTCCTAAATTAACCCGTTAAGCATTCAATTGGGTTAGCCATTAATTCAACGGACTCACGCCACCTTCAATGGAAAACCAAGTTTGTTATATAAACCTCCTTCCATTTGAGAACAGGTTACTGAGCTCTTGCATTATCATTGTTAATTGATTTTTTCCAGGTTGTTGGACTCAATCCTGTCATCTTGAACTACTAGCAATACTGTTTGTTTGATGATTTTCAGCCTGTTACCTCTACTTTTACTCCAAAGCCCGATCCCTCTCTGTACATTCAACATCCAGTCATTTTCACTCTTGGTCTTAGCCGTAGCGAATATGCCTCTAAAGGATAAAGGACCAAAGGAACCTGTCAATCCTTTGATCTTTCCTCCCATGGATCTTCACCACATCCCTATGGCTGACATAGACTACAAAATCCATGAGACACTCTGTGAACTTGACCTCTTCGAGATGTATGTCTGGCTCGAGGACAAATACATTGACAAGTCTGATGACATCCAACTATGGGAGTCAAATTTACCTCACTACATCTTTCCTTGTACCCACAACACCCCATATTTTATTAGAAAATGTCATGCATCCTATTTTCCAAGACAAAGGGCCATAGTTACCCCCATTGGAGAAATTCTGTTTACCGTAACTCATCAGGCCATTGATTAGATGAAGCAAGCCCCCTCAGTAGAGAATGTTATCCCATTTTCCTATGAAGCACTGGTTGAACTATACCGGAAACTAGACTTTACCAAGAGAGCCCAAACTTTTGAGTTGTTTTTGACACAAGATGCTTCATTAGCAAAGATAAATCCTTCTTATCCCTTCTCCATTTTCCCTGAGAGAGCCAAGTATATTATTGCAGTTGTATCTTACCTCCTTATCTACTACTCCGATCAATGGGTAGATGAGGCCATCTTCTCTGTTGACTTTAAGCCTTCCATTGTATTTAACTTCGGCCAATTTCTTGTAGAATCCATTCATCAAATTTCCAATTGAAGAGGTATTCAAGTATGCCTCTGTGTTATTCTACATGTTCCTATACTTTCAGGGGGACAACATCAACCTATCTTTGCAAAAGCCGGATGAGAAGGGAAACCAACAATCAGTCATCTTTGGGACTACTTTGGTTATGAAGGAGCAAAAAGAGTACACTTATAAACAATTTACAGAGATGTTTGTTCACCCATCAATAGGTCTCCTAAGAAACATAATAGAATCGAGGATCAGTGAGGAAATCAGAAGGGTGTTGTAGCTATTAGATCAAGTTCAGACAGGAGATTGGTACCTTTGTGAGAATTATACAGAAATCATAATATTTGGATCTGAACTCCCACCTTACAAGCTACCAAAATTCCTCCCGATGAGGATTTTTTCTTTGGAGTGCATAAGGCAGATGATCAACATGGATGAAATCCATTTTGTTGCTTCCAAGAAAAGGTCCCAATTTAAAATCAAAACACAAGTTGGCCCTTTCATTTGCAACAACAGGAAAACATGGCAAGAAGTAGATAAGCTCCTGAAGGAAATGCAGTTCAACATAAGCTTCACCTGGTCATATGATCCATTAGGGATAATTTCTAAATTAAGTGTAGAAACCAAGTCTACTGCTTACTTTCACACATCCAGGTGAGAGATAGAGAAATACAAGAATCAGTTAGAATGGGCTGAAAATACCCTTCAGGAGGCAAAAGAACAGCATGTATCATCATCCACAGTGTAGTCTCCTACCATGCAGGAGAAGACAACCAAGAGAAGTGGAGAGGAAGAGTCCCATTTAGGGACTGACATTTTTAGTGAGGGATTCAAGATAATGTACAGAAAGAAGGCCAAGCTTAGTTCTAGACTGAGCCTTAGCAAATATTCAAAGTAGCAGACCATTATCACCACTAATGAGCCACTTGTTTCCTCATTAGTGGGTGATCAGTCCAGAGAGTCTACTTCAGGCGAGTCAGAGAAGAGCATAATGGACATCTTAAAGGAGATTAAAGTCAGAAATGAAGCCTTGAAGATTAACACCTACAACCTGTTTTGGAAACAGACTTCTGGTGCCCAAAGCAGTCTGTTGTCAAACTTTGACTCAGAAAAGGGGAAAATGAAAATGATATTCCTACAAGCACAAGTTCCCCAACCCAAGACTGCATTAGACTATGAAAATACATCTTTTGAGTTTTATGTAAAGGATATACATCCCATCGATCAGATGGAGATGCATAAGAAAACAAGGGAAATGATATTTTCAACTGTGACTAACAGTGCCATGACTTTATCAAAACTACAAGTTACCTTGGCAAATTTCCAATCACAACTGAAGATGGAGAAGGTCTCTGTGCTTACCAGAGACACCAGGTTTAAAACTCTAGAGGACTTGGTAATCAAACTGGGTTATGATCCATCAAACATCAATTCTGCAGAAGAACTTGTGAAGAAGAAGAATTTGGACATAGCAGCATTGAGAGAGCAGTTAAAACTACAAGCTACTGAAGACCCCCTAGCCAAGGATATTGAAGAGACAGAGACTCAAAAGGTAGATATAATGAAGCTCATCATTGAGTAGACTGCACAACTCAAGCGAATGGAGACAAATATGGAGAAGCTAATTAAGGAAAAGGAAAAATCTACTTAAAGCACTGTCCCCTTGGAAGCACTCCCTATCACAGTCATTCCTACAGCCATATCCGCTACAACAAGTACAGGAGATGCAACAAACTAGTTGGCCAATCAAAACATGTCCGTCCAAACTGAAGAAATCAAGAAGTTACAGGATCAAGTGAAACTTGTAGAGGATCATCACCAAAAATTTGATATTTTTCATGTAGCAGAGCTTCAGAGAGCTCAAAATCAAATAGAAGTATGGAAGAAGTCAGTAACTCAGTCTTCCATTGGCCACACTTTGGGTCATGTCAAGGAAATCATATGGAACAACATCATTAGGAGATAGACGAAATCTAGCCATGTATCAAGATTATTTTTGAGTGGAATGAGTTGATGGAAAAGGCAAAGTATACCATTGCTTAATTAGGAGAGCTACCTGCTACAACCAACAACATTATAAAATTCTTTAACTCCAAAAATAGATATGATATGGATGATCTATGAGTGGATGACAGAACATAAACCATCCTGGAGGTTAAGAAATTTACGATCAATAAGAACTTAGTTGTACAGTTGACAGAGAAGTGTCACACTCTAGAGGTAGCAGTCAATAGGTTTTTCATAAGAATTGATGCATTCAACAAGAAGGGTTTGCCTTCATTGTTTGTAATTAATGATAAATTAATGATTATGGAAGACTATATGAAGAATCTTTAGGACATTTCCATGGACACAGCTAAGTCCTCCAACATTAAAGGTTCTACGATAGGTAGAGCATTTTACGAAGCCATCAACAACATCAATTTTATTCAACATGAGACAAAACATATTTTCACTGTAAAACCCACTTTTGCTCGGTATACTAAGGTAGATGAAATCTACCTCAAAGTAACCAAGATAGCCATTCCGGATGAAGAAAGGTGGGAGAAGTTGTGTGAGTTTTAGGATTAAAGGACACGTCAGCTTCACTAGCGCAACACCTGAATATTGGCCAATCAGCAACAACTTTCCTTCAAAACTGGTCCAGATGTTTACATTCATTCCTTTTGATCAAATTACTTCTGTTTCTGTTAGTTTTAAGTAATAGTAGAATGACGTGTCACTCGGGCACTTATTGTATTGTTTTGTAATTTTTTTAAATACTTTAGTCTGTCAAAGTATTGGGGGTTGCACCCTTGAACCAGTTATCACACAGATTTGTACTAAGATGGAGCATTTTTTATTAAATAAAAGATGTTGGATTTACTTCTTATGGCTTGTCTCTCAGTGAGTTTTTTTCATTATGTATTCTTCATATATTTTAATCCTTTTACAGTCATCCGATTGAAAATTTAATGGAATCTCAGTTTCATTTTGAATATGCTGTGAAGTTGCATTTAAATTAGAGATTAATTTGCAGAACTATCTGTTATTGTAAATTCCTCTTTGAACTTAAATTGCACTATATTTTGTTGATCTAGGAAACATTGTTTTCTTGATTTCTGCTTATAAATGGTTAAATGCTCAGTTTGAATATTAAATCACTTATACTTCTCTATATTCTACTTATCCATCTCACTTAAATCAAAATAACCATATGTATTTAAAGAACAACCTTTTGTTTTATTAAGGATCTTTCTAATTTTAAGGAACCTGTTTTTTAAACAGTTCACTACTCATACAAACCATTGAAATAAACAAAACATTTTAGATGCTTTGGCATAGCCAATTGACCTTAGGTTATCTCAAAGGACAACATTAGACTGGCGCCGTTGCCGGGGAGTGAAGAACTGAAAGTTAAATTTTCCCTGGGGCAACAATTTTCCCTTTCCTTTAAGGTGAATAAAGGATAAGGTTATAGGTCAAAATCTTTCACCTAGCGATTCCATTGGTCCAAGCTGGCTCCTTATAAGCATACTAGATCATGTTTTGATTCTAAGATTGTTACCTCTACTAGACCCAGGAAGACTCATCAGGGGAGCCTCTTCAAGGAGAAGACATAGAACACCTTCTTCTTCTTTAGATTTACACCCTGAAGACATTCCATCTGTAGATCCCTTTTCATTTATACCAACCCATCTTGATTGGACTGAACTACCTCCTAGGGTTTCTAATCTTATTTCCAGAGGAGTAGACATTCCATCAACATTTTTAATACAGTCACCTGAATCATATCAAGTTCCATTCATTCCTATCAAATCACCTTCATCTGAGGAAGAATCGGGTTTACATTTACCTAAACTCAAACCTCGAGATTTCATTACACCAACTCCTTATTCTCTTCCATCAGCCTCGACTAATCTTGAAGAGACATTTTCTATCTATTCGAATCCTTTGTTTGAAAATAAGGAAGACTTCCCACCAGGAGTTCATAAATTGGCTATTAAAACCCTTTTAAAATCCTTAAAGAGGTTTCCTCCCTCTCCTCCACATATTAATACACCTAGTGTCTCATCTTCATCTTTAGCATTTTCCACTTCCTCATCAACATCCACACAGACACCCCATACTCCTCCTACTGTTATGGATTTTCGACCCATTGTGCAAGCTAGGTATGATGCTCTAGTTTTCCCAGCAAACTTGGGAAATTTTCCTGATGGTTATCTAAAACATCTGCCAAGATTCGATGGAGAAATAAGTTCCTTATCAGAGGATCATGTATCAACCTTCCTAGATTTTGCTGACAATATGAACATAGAAGAGGAAAATTTTTATATGAGATTATTTGTACAATCTTTAGAAGGAAATGTTAGGATCTGGTTTAGGCAACTCAGAGCTGACTCTATCAGAACTTGGAATGAGCTCATAACTATCTTCAAAAATCAATGGGGGGTAAAGAAAGATCTTGTTTACTTCCTTACTAAATTTGAAGAATTAAAGAGAAACCCTGGTGAACTAGTTGCTAAATTCATCAAAAGATTTAACAAACTCTATCATAAAATGCCTGCTGATTGTAAACCACCAGTAGCAGCTGCAAAGGTCATTTGGTGATGACTTTACAGTCATGCTAAGGGAAAGAGTTTCTAATACAGTAGAAGACATGCCGACGAATGCTATAGAGGTAGAAGCCAATAGGTCAACTTCTGGAAAACTGAAAGATAAAGCAAAAAAAGAAGAAAGAAAACTAAAAGCAAAGGTTGATGATTCATCCTCCTCGAAATCTAAACTTGAAGATAAGAAAATTGATGAAATTACAACTTTTCTCAGCAACCTTTCTAACATGATTTCCAAAATTGAAATACAACCTAGAACTGTTCAGCAAACTGCTATCAAACCTCAAGCTCAAACTCAATTCAAAAGAACTCCTCAAATGCAAATTCTTCAGAGACCAGGTTTTGACCAAAACATTCAACCACCTTTGATGATTGATGATCAACAGTCACATGATACATGCCCTTTAATCACTGAAGATATCAATAATATTGATTCATCAACAGTACATATGGCCATAGTTCCTTCATCCTCACCTCAGTCTTTTGAACAAGAACCAGGAGATGCTTAACTTTCAAAATAGTTAGCATTATATGAATTTTTGATTGCAGAATTGAATAAAAGGTATGATCTAAGGCCTAGATTAGGACCTGGAAGACCTCCAAAATCTACCACTGTAATTGAACCTGGAATGAAAACCATTCAAACACAAACTCCAACACCTCAGACTACAGAGTCATCCACTGAAACCCTTTCATCTGACAAGACTATTTTGACCACTTTTAATATTGAAAAGGAATTGGAAGGGCTCAAGATTCCTATACCTTTAGCTGAAATTTCAAAAAATCCTGGTTACAAAAATCAAGTGTCTAAATGGATACAATCTTCTAGTGTAGATGTTGAGGGAGATGTTATTAGTCTGTAGGATGAAAAACCCTTGGTTGTATTTGGCCCTAGTCCTGATATGATTGATGAAATTTTTCCACCATTTTATGTAACATTAAAAGCTCATGATTTTCTTTTGTACAACGCATGTAGGATTCTGGAGCTTCTCATAACCTTATGCCAAAGGTAATTATGGACCAGCTTTAGTTACAAGTCACCCGTTCTTATCATGACCTTTACACCTTTGACTCAAAGAAAGTACCATGCCTAGGATTAATCAAAGAACTAGTTGTGACCTTAGCTCAAATACCTGTCAAAAGTATAGTTTTAGACATCATTGCAAGTTTGGCATGCTTCTATCTAGATCATGATGTGCTAAAATTGGAGGATCACTTCAGATGGACATGTCTTTTGCTACTATCTCAGTTTATGGAGGTGAGCATTTAAGGTTATATAGGGAAGTCAGATTCCTTCATATTGTTTGTAGGTTTGATCAAGCAAAAAACCACCCTATCTATGCAGTAGATTAGGATTTTGGTTGCTTTCACTTGTCTTTACAAAATTCGTCAAATACTCAACTTTCCATTGAAAATATTCTTTCCCAACCTAAAGTTGTAGAATCCGATGTCTGGAAACTTTACTTTGATGGCTCTTGCTCAAAAGAAGGAGTAGGAGCAAGAATTGTTCTAATATCACCAAATAAGGAAAACATTACTCAATCATGTAAACTTGAATTTGAGGTCACCAATAATGTGGCTGAGTATGAGTATTTTCTTCTTGTTCTTGAGTTAGCTAGAAGTTTAAAGGTTCAAAACTTGAGTGTATTTTCTGATTCTGAGCTTATAGTGAACTAGGTTATAAATCCGTGTCAGACTAAACACCCAAGGCTTAGGTCATACAAAAATGAAGCTTGGGATACAATTGAAAATTTCTCCCAAGGTTTTAACATAATTGCTATTCCCAAAGATGAAAACATGCATGTTGATTCACTAGTTGTCTTAGCAAGCTCTTTCAAAATCCCTGAGCCAGTATCATTAGAATACCAAATCCAAGTCAAGTATCGGCCATCAATTCCTGATAATCTTAAACACTGGTAGATTTTTGAAGACGATGAACAGTTGAAATCTTTCCTTCAAGTTATTGATGAATTCTCAAATATGCAAATTGAAGGAGATCAAAATGATATTCCAGAATTAAATCAACAAAATCTAGAAACTTCATTCAGTCCTAAAATTCTTGATCATGATATTATCCAATTATCCAATAATTTTATTCCTAAAGGATTAGTCCCGTTGGAAAAATTATTTGATAATAATGATGTCTCTAAAAATCCCTTGTTTCACTCACATGAAGAAGAAATCGAAGAATGCAATATTGGGATTGTGGATGATGTGAGAAATATCAAATTGTCATCAACTTTACCTTCAGATGTAAAAAAAAAATACTTGAATCTTCTTAAAAACTACAAAGACATTTTTTCCTGGTCTTATAATGAGGTAAAAACTTATGATACATGTTTGATTGAGCATAATATTCCTTTGAAACCAGAAGCAAAACCCTTTCAGCAAAAGCTAAGAAGAATTAATCCCATACCACTGCCAACCATTGAGAAAGAAATTAAAACGCTGCTTGATGCTGATATCATTTTTCCCTTAAGGTATTCTAATTGGGTAGCCAACCTAGTTCTTGTCAGAAAGAAAAATGGTGAGATTAGGCTATGTGTGGACTTCTGAAATATGAAAAAATCATCTTTAAAAGATAACTATCCATTGCCTAAAATGGACCATCTACTTCAGAAAGTTTCAGGTGCTAATAGGATTTCTATGCTAGATGGATTTTCTGGTTACAACCAAATTATTGTAAGTCAAGTTGACCAAGACAAAACTTCTTTCACCACTCCTTTGAGTACATTCATGTATGCCATAATGTCATTCAGGGTTAACCAATGCTGGAGCCACTTTCCAGAGAGCCATGAACCTAACATTTGTAGGAAAAACATCTGAATTTACTGTCATTTATTTAGATGATTTAACTGTTTTCTTTGATTCTGACGAAAATCATTTAAAACACTTGAGCAAGGTTTTTGACAAGTGCAAGAAATTTACCATATCCATCAATCCGAAGAAATCTTTGTTTGATGTGAAATAAGGGAAGTTAGTAGGGCATATAATCCCCAAGGAGGGAGTTATAATTGACCCAAAGAGAATTTCAGCTATTCAAACCTTGTCTCTACCAAGGAATAAGAAAGAGATACAAAACTTCGTTGGAAAGATCAATTTTCTTAGAAGGTTCATCCCAAATTATGCTGAGATAGTTAAAGATATAACCGATATGCTTAAGAAAAACAATGAAGTGAAATAGACAGTTCCTGCTAGATATGCTTTTGATTAGATCAAAAAGGCAATATCTGAGGCCCCTACATTAACTAGCCCTAACTATTCTTCACCTTTTAGCATATTTTCTTTTGCATTTGAGATAACCTTAGTAGCTGTGCTTTTACAGAAAATTACAAACAGTGATGACCAGCCTATAGCCCTCTTTTCCAAAGTTATGAGGGATGCTGAACTTAGGTCTTATATTATTGAAAAACAAGCTTATGTCTTAATTCAAGCCCTCAAAGCCTTTAGAACCTATATCCTGCATTCACACATTACAGCTTATGTCCCTAATCACGCTGTCAAAAATGTTTTGATTCAGTCTGACACTGATGGAAGAAGAGGGAGGTGAATTGCTAAAATCCTTGAATTTGACCTTGAAATTAAAAACACAAAGCTAGTAAAAGGCAGGGGCCTGGCAAAATTGTTAGTTGAATCCAACTGCAAAGTATTGGGGATTAATAAATAATAAAATTAAATATATAACTAAGGACCTTAATAAATAATGAATTAGAATAAAAATATGTCCAAATAAATTAGGTTTAATAAAAAGTAATTATTCACCTTGAACTGGTCAGCTCCTGATGCAGAAGCATTTGACCCCGTAATCAAAATTGCAAATTTTGAGTGGAGAAGGAGGACGATGTGGACCATCAGAGCTGAACACGGGACAAATCTATTTAAAACAGAGTAAATGATGGAATGGATAAAGTCTCTCGAAGACTTTATTAAATGTAATCTGCCACATATGTATGCATGTAGAGAGAATTAGGGACAACTGAGTGATTCATGGAGAGGATGTGATCGAATCCTTCAAAGTGATCCGATCCAATGTTCCTTATATATATATGATGAACCTGCATGTTCAATAGAGACAGAGAGACAAAGAGTGTAGAATAGAAATTTTGTAACATAGATAGATACAATGTAGTCGAGAGGGATTTTGTTCTAAGGCTGAAATGCCTTAGCTTGTAATCCCCTGTGTATAATATAAAAGTGTGCTAGTGTTGAAATCATGCATCTGTGTGTATATTTCATAGATAGTCAGAATGTTAAGTGATGCAAGTTTGATTGACCATCAATCACTGTAGGATCGATGGCGATCCAAAGATATCGATTAACTGTTTATATGAATGTTGTGTGTGAAATGGAATGTGGCAAATTCGTGTTAAAACACATAAATCCATCTGATCGAAAGAGATCAAGTCCAAGAGGAGTTTGGAGAAATGATGCACAAGATTCGTTGGATCAAGAATATTAATGGCGTAGGCGACAAGAATGAGAACCGTCGGATCGTTAGATCGATGGTTATCACGTGGATAAACTGCAAGGGCGTTAATGCGCGAGAAAAGCAGTTTCGCAACAGGAAATGGCTTTCGGGCGGACACAAAAGTGGTAAGTGGTATTAGAGGTGAGCACCCGATTCCATTAGCCGCTCAACACGTAGCAGCGAGGAGGAGAGAGGAAACCTCTTATCGGGTAGTTAATCCTCCACAAGTTGTCCGACCGAAATCGATGTGGGCCGTCAAATTTGATGGAGGCAAATCGATGATGGAGGATTGTTGTGCAAGTTGTGCATCTAAAATTAATGACAAACGTCGGATTAAGTTTAGATCAACGGTTGCAATTTGAGCGCAGAGGTGAAGGGCTGGCGGACAGTGCGATGGAATGCTGATAAAGCGATGCGTCGATAGCCATTGGATCGGAGAAGAAATGGACGATAGAGATCAGCTGATCGAAGATCGAAGAATGAAGAGCGCAGTGGCAAGGAAATGGCTTGGAGTACGAACCTGCCTTAATTATAGTTGCGGGTGTAATGTTTTTGAAGTCTGGTTTAAAGTGCTCGGTCGGCTTTTTCCCATGTAATCCTGTATTCCGATATGTTATATGGTCCCGAGTTTTGAAGCCTAAGCACGAATGAACGCTTCCGATAGGGTTTGTGGGCCCATAACCCATAGGCCTCAGGATCAAATTTTATAAAGAAAGGGGTTTTGGCCTTACCCCTAAAATCTCCTTTCATCATTTGGTATCAGAGCAGGGAAAGGATTTCCTACGAGAAGGAAGAGTTTGCAAGCAGAAGGAGCGGAGGTACAGTTGTTTAAAGTTCGAGAGTTTGTGGTCTTATTGTCGTGCAGATAGCGACAACAGAAGGTGAGAAGACTTGCAACAACCTAAAGCAAGAAATGCTCAAGTGGTTCCAAAGAAGAGAGAACCAGAAGGATGCCAAAAGACTAAGCCCAAGAGAAAGCTTGGTGAGGTATCATGTAGCAGAGGAAGATTTTTACTGCAGAGGTTGGTTGCAACTCACAGAAGATCATGAAGGCAGTTCCACTGAGAAGTGGGTAGAATTGCTAAGGACAAGGAGGTAAAATTTTTGTGCCTCGAGAGTCTGATGCAGGAGCATCTGACCCCTTAATCAAAATTGCAAATTTTGAGCGGAGAAGGAGGACAACGTGGACCATCGGAGCTGAACGGGGGACAAATCTATTTAAAATAGAGTAAATGATGGAATGGATAAAGTCTCTTGAAGACTTTATTAAATGTAATCTGCCACATATGTATGCATATAGAGAGAATTAGGGATAGTTGAGTGATTCATGGAGAGGATGTGATCGGATCCTTCATAGTGATTTGATCCAATGTTCCTTATATCTATATATATATATATATATATATATATTATTATATATTATATATATATATATATATATAGATATAGATAAGATATAATATAGATATAGATATAGATATAGATATAGATAATAGATATAGATATAGATTAGATATAGATATAGATATAGATATTTATATATATATATATAATATATATATATATATATATATATATATTATATATTATATATATATATATATATATGATGATGAACCTGCGTGTTCAATAGAGACAGAGAGACAGAGAGTGTAGAATAGAAATTGTGTAATAGAGATAGATACAATGTAGTCGAGAGGGAGTTTGTTCTAAGGCTAAAATGCCTTAGCTTGTAATCGCCTGCGTATAATATAAAAGTGTGCTAGTGTTGAAATCGTGCATTTGTGTGTATATTTCATAGATAGTCAGAATGTTAAGTGATGTAGGCTTGATTGACCATAGATCACTGTAGGATCGATGGCGATCCAAACATATCGATTAATTGTTTATATGAATGTCGTGTGTGAAATGGAATGTGGCAGATCCGTGTTAAAACATAGAAATCTGTCAAATCGAAAGAGATAAAGTCCAAGAGGAGGTTGGAGAAATGGTGCACAGGATTTGTTGGATCAGGACGATCAACAATGTAGGCGACAAGAATGAGAACTGTTGGATCGTTAGATCAACGGTTATTGCGTGTGTAAACTGTGGGGGCCTTAATGCACGAGAAAAGCAGTTTCACAACAGGAAATGGTTTTCTGGCGGACATAAAAGTGGTAAGTGGTATTAGAGGTGAGCACCTAATTCCATTAGCTGCTTGACACGTAGCAGCGAGGAGGAGAGAGGAAACCACTTATCGGGCGGTTAATCCTCACATAAGTTGTCTGATAGAAATCGATGTGGGCTGTCAGATCTGATGGAGGCAAATCGACGGTGGAGGATTGTCGTGCAAGTTGTGCATCCGAATTAATGACAACCATAGGATTAAGTTCAGATCAACAGTTGCGATTTGATCACAGAGGTGAAGGGCTAGTGGAAAGCACGATGGAATACCGATAAAGTGATGCACCGATAGCCGTTGGATTAGAGAAGAAATGGACGACGAAGATCACCTGATCAGAGATCGGAGAATTAAGAGCGCAGCAGGAAGGAAATGGCTTGGGGTGCAAACCTGCCGATAATTATAGTTGCGGGTGTAATGTTTTTGAAGTCTGGTTTAAAGTGCTCGGTCGAGTATTTCCCATGTAATCCTGTATTCCAATATGTTATATGGTCCCGGGTTTTGAAGCCTAAGCGTGAATGAATGCTTCCGATAGGGTTTGTGGGCCCATAACCCATAGGCCTTAAGATCAAATTTTATAAAGAAAGGGGTTTTGGCCTTACCCTAAAAATCTCCTTTCATCAGATCCTCATCTTTGCAACACAACATATCATATATATAGCCTTATTTCTCTTCTTTGTAGATTTAGTCCTGAGGATGAGTCTTGTTCTAGACTCGAAACATAGACATAAAAATGTAGATTGTGGAATATTCGAACTCACTATCTCAAAAACCACACTACACAAATCTCCAATCCATTATTGGGGATTAATATGGTTTCTGAAATGTCATTAGGGGAGAATCCACAAGAACCTTCTTTAGTATCAGGAGAGAATCCACAAGAACCTTCCTTAGTATTAGGAGAGAATCCACAAGAACCTTCCTTGATATCAGGGGAGAATCCACAAGAAACTCCTCCTCTTAGAGAAGGGAAGAATCCACAAGAACCTATTTCTTCAGATCAAGACATTCTTGTTCACATAGATCAGAAATATCTACTCTCTGATTGATATTCTGATATTGTGTAGTTTCTTAGAGATTTTCAATGTCCAACTGATCTTAATTTGAAACAGTGCAAAGCTTTGAAGCTTAAAGCAGTGAAATACTGCATTATCAATGCTAATCTATACTGGAAAGACCCTCTTAATATCCTTCTTTTGTGCTTAACTGAAAATGAAACAGAGGGAATCATAGATCAGTTCCATGCATGGTTTTGTGGTGGACACTATGCCAGGAGAGAAAAAACTACAAAATTTTAAAAGCATGTTTCTATTGGCCCACACTTTCCAAAGAAGTTGGAGCAAGAGTAATAAGTTGCAAACCATGCCAATTATTTGCATGAAAACAAAATCTGTCAGCACTTCCTTTGGTCCCAGTATCTGTCCATGCTCCTTTTCTACAATGGGGGTTGGACTTTATAGGGGAAATTCATCCACATTCCAGTAATCAATACAAATGGATTTTAACTAATACAAACTATTTCACCAAGTGGGTAGAAGCCATACTTGTTAAAAATCCAAATAATACTATTGTGATAAAATTTCTTGAAGAAAACATCCTATCAAGATTTGGATGTCCTCAACAGATTGTTATAGATAATGCAGCAACTTTTAGCTGTGTTAAAATGATTGAATTTTGTCAAAAGTATTCAATCCTTTTACACCATTCTACACCATACTATCCACACGACAATGTGTTGGCAGAGTCCTCCAACAAGAGCTTAGTCAAGTTTATTAAGAAGACTCTTGAAGACTAGAAAAAGAGTTGGGACAACCATCTAATCCATGCAATTTGGTCTAACAGAGTTTCTCCTAAAATATCAACAGACAAGTCTCCTTTCCAATTGGTTTATGGCAAGGAAGCAATTTTTCCTACTCATTTAGCTTTACCTGTTATGAGATTCCTCCAGGAATCCTATGAAGAAAAAGATGATTTCTCAAGAAGGATTAATCAAATTATTGAGTTGAATGAAGATAGGGATGAAATTCAGTACAAGCTAAGGAAAGACTAGAATAAGATGAAAGAACTGGTTGACAAAAAGGCTAGAGAAAGAAATTTCAAGAAGGGTGACCTAGTGCTAAGATGAGATACAAGGAGAGAAGATAAAGGCAAGCATGCATAATTTGACAACCTTTGGGTTGGTCCATTCAGCATTGCAGAAGTCAAAGGGAACAATACATTCATCCTACAAAACCTGAAAGGAGAGTATTCCTCATTGCCAGTCAATGGGAGATACTTGAAACATTACATTCAGTATTGATTTTCCATTCATTTATCATCTGTAAATATTCAAAGAGTTTATTTAATTTATAAAAAAATGCAAGTGAGTATCTGTTTCAACAAAGACTCCATAGCCCGAGGAGAAGGCACTTGGATCTGCTTGTTCTCTGCATCCCACAGGGGGAAGCAGTCCCCATCTGGAGCCGATGTTATAACATTATTTGGTTTTGATAAGTTTATGTTAGTCAAAATAATTCAAAATGTTAAGTTAGGATATGGATGCAAAAGAAAGAAAATTTAAATTTTAGGAAAATTTTATGTTTTATAGGCATCCATATCAATAAAATGTTAGGTGGTAACTGCCATAAATAAAGAAGGAAAAAGGAAAATAAAATGCTAGGGAAGCAAAAAGGAAAGAAAGGCTTCGTTTCATGTTTTTATAAATGCATAGGCTGCTAGTCTAAATGCACCACAAATAAACATGAAATCATATTTTCATGAGCACAGATTAAGGGAAAGGAGTAAAGGTTTACTCCAAGGTTTATATATCAAATAATTTTGGTATTTATCCTATTCCCAAGTTTAAATTCCCAATTCATTATTCCCTCTGCTCATATTTTCCTTCTACTCACTTATCCCTAAGTTTTAAATCCCATATTTCCCCTCATATATTGCACATATTCCCAACGCATTAAGTATTGAACTCCCGTCGACCCCACTGGGTGTCCCATCATGACATAAGTTAAACTTCCGCTATATTACACTTCATCTCCACCCATCTTTCCACATCTGACGACCCGATGCGATTTCGCCCCCCCTCACCATCCGAACTTTATCATCAGGAGGGGAGGGTTCGAAATGGGTGGTATACCAAACCGTGTCCGCCCATACGTGTCAGCGTCATAGTATTTTAGATCCCCCTCGAGTGAAACCACTAACTACTCCCCCCCGAAAAGATGATTCCATTGCTCCTGATACCGCTTTCCTATCCATTGTGTTCCTGCCATTCACCTTCTATCACCTCATCTGTCTGTTAAACTTCATCAAATCACATTCATTTCCTCCAGAATTAACCCGTGAAGCATTCAATTGGCTTAGCTGTTAATTCAACGGACCCGCACCACCTTCAACAGAAAACCAAGTTTGTTATATAAACCTTCTTCCCATTTGAGAATAGGTTACTGAACAGTTGAATTATCACTGTTAATTGATTTGTTACAGGTTGCTGGACTCAATCCTGTCATCTTCAACCGCTAGTGACACTCTCTGTTTGATCATTTTCAACCTGTTACCTCTGCTTTTCTCCAAAGCCTGATTCTCTCTGTACATTCAAATCTCCAGTCATTTTCACTCCTGTTCTTAGCCATAGCCAATATTCCTCCAAAGGATAAAGGACTTGAGGAACATGCCAATCCTTTGATCTTTCCTCCCATAGATCTTCACCATATCCCTTTGGCTGACAAAGACTACAAAATCCATGAGACAGTATGTGAACTTGACCTCTTCGAGATGTATTGCTTGCTCAAGGACAAATACATTGACAAGTCTGATGACATCCAGCTGTGGGATTGAAATTTACCTCACTACATCTTTCCTCATATCCACAACACCCCAGATTTTATTAGAAAATGTCGTGCATCCTATTTGCTAAGCCAAAGGGCCATATTCAACCCCACTGGAGAAATTTTGTTTACCATAACTCCTCAGGCCATTGATCAGATGATGCAAGCCCCCTCAGTAGAGAATGCTACCCCATTTTCCTATGAAGCATTGGTTGAACTATACCAGAAACTAGACTCTACCAAGAGAGCCCAAAATCTTGAGTTTTTTTTGACACAATATGCTTCATTACCAAAGAGAAATTCTCCTTATCCCTCCTCCATTTTCCCTGAGAGAGACAAGCAGATTATTATAGTTGTTTCCTACCTCCTTGGCTACTACTATGATCAATGGGTAGATGAGGCCATTATAGGATTTTTGTCCATCTTATCTGCTGATTCTAAGCCCTCCATTGTATTTAACTTCAGCCAATTTCTTGCAGAATCCATTCATTAGCAACTTATCAAATTTCCAACTAAATAGGTATTCAAGTATGCCTCTGTGTTAGTCTACATGTTCCTACTTTCAGGGGGACAACATCAATATATCTTTGCAAAAGCTGGATGAGAAGGGAAACCAACAGTTAGTCATATTTTGGACTAACCTGGTTATGAAGGAGTAGAAAGAGTACACTTATAAATAGTTTAGAAAGATGCTTGTTCACCCAACAAAGGTCTCCTAAGCAGCAGAATGGAACCGAGGATTAGTGAGGAAATCAAAAGGGTGTTGTAACTGTCAAATCAAGTTCAGACAAGAGACTGGTTCCTTTATGAGAACTATACAGAAATCAGAATATTTGGATGTGAACTCCCACCTTACATGCTGCCAAAATTCCTCCCAGTGAGGATTTTTTCTTTGGAGTACATAAGGTAGATGATCAACATGGATGAAATCCATTTTGTTGGTACCAAGAAAAGATCCCAGTTTAAAATCAAAACACAAGTTGGCCCTTTCATTTGCAACACTAAGGCAGCAGGGGAAGAAGCAGATAAGCTCCTGAAGGAAATGCAGTTGAGCTTAAGCTTCACCTAGTCATATGATCCGTTAGGGATCATTTCTAAATTAAGGCTAGAAAACAAGTCTACTCACTTTCACACATCTAGGCTAGAGATAGAGAAATACAAGAATCAATTAGAATGGGCTGAAAATACCCTTCAGGAGGCAGAATAAAAACAGGTATCATCATCCATAGTGTAGACTCCTACCATGTAGGAGAAGACAACCAAGAGAAGTAGAGAGGAAGAGTCCCCTTTAGGGACTGACATTTTCAGTGAGGGATTCAAGATAATGTACAAAGCCTTAGCAAAGATTTAGAGCAGTAGACCATTATCATCACTAATGAGCCACTTGATTCCTCATTAGTAGGTGATCAGTCCAAAGAGTCTCTTACCACCTCCACAACTTCATAAGAGTAGCAAAAAATAATGCAAACAGGTACATCTACTTTAGGCGAGCCAGAGAAGAGAATAATGGACATCTTCAAGGAGATAAACGTTAGAAATGAAGCCTTGAAGATTAACACCTACAACTAGTTCTGGAAACAGACTTCTGGTGCCCAAAGTAGGCTGCTGTCAGCCTTTAACTCAGAAAAGGGAAAAATGAAAATGGCATTCCTACCAGCACAAGTTCCCTAGCCCAAGACTGCATCAGAATACAAAAAGACAACTTTTGAGTTTGATGTAAAGGATATACATCTCGTCGATCAAATGGAGATGCATATGCAGACAGGGGAAATGATATTTTCAATTGTCACTAACATTGCCATGACTTTATCAAAACTACAGGTTACCTTGGAAAATGTCCAATCACAATGAAGATGGATAAGGTCTCTGCACTTACCAAAGACACCAAGATTAAAACCCTGGAGGACTTGGTAATCAAGCTGGGTTATGATCCATCAACATCAATGCTACAGAAGAACTTGTGAAGAAGAAGAATTTGGACATAACAACATTGAGAAAGTAGTTAAAACTGCCAACTATTGAAGATCCTCTAGCCAAGGATATTGAAGAGACAAAGACTCAAAAGGAATATATGATGAAGCTCATCATTGAGTAGATTGCACAACTCAAGAAAATGGAGACATAGATGGAGAAGCTAATTAAGGAAAAGGAAAAAGCTGCTAAAAAGACTACCCCCATGGAAGAACTCCCTATCACAGTCATTCCTATAGCCATATCTACTACAACAAGTACAGGAGATGCTATAGAATAGTTGGCCAATGCAATGCAAAACATGTCTCTCTAGACTGAAGAAATCAAGAAGTTGCAGGATCAAGTGAAACTTGTAGAGGATCATCACCAAAAATCTGATATTTTTCATGCAGCAGAGCATCAAAGAACTCAAAATCAGATAGAAGTATGGAAGAAGTTAGCAACTGAGTCTTCCATCGGCCACACTCTGGGTCATGTCAAGAAAATCATATGGAACAACATCATTGAGGAGATAGATGAAATATTGCCATGTATCTAGATTATTTTTTATCAGATGGAGTTGATGGAAAAGGAAACGTAGACCATTGCCAATATAAATGCTCAATTGGGAGAGATGCCTACTACGACCAAAAACATTATAAAATTCCTCAACTCCAAAAATAGATATGAGATGGATGATCTAGGAGTGGATGACAGAACATAAATCATTTTGAGGTGAAGAAAGTTCTGACCAAGAAGAATTTAGTTGTACAGTTGACAGAGAAGTGTCACACTCTAGAGGTAGCAGTCAACAGGTTTTTCACATGAATTGATGCATTGAACAAGAAGGGTCTGCCTTCATTGTTTGTAATTAATGATAAATTAATGACTAGGGAAGACTATATGAAGAAGCGTTAGGACTTTTTCAGGGACACAACTAAGTCCTCCAACATTAAAGCTTCTACGACAGGCAGCGCGTTTTACGAAGCCATCAACAACATCAGTTTTATTCAACATGAGATAAAACATATTTTGACTATAAAACCCACTTTTGCTCGGTATAATGAGGCAGATGAAATCTACCGCAAAGTAACCAAGATAGCCATTTAAGATAAAGAAAGGTGGGAGAAGTTGTGTGAGTTTCAGAATTAAAGGACACGTCAACTTCACGAATGCAGCAACCGAATAGTGGCCACTCAGCAACAACTTTCCTTCAAAACTGGGCCATATGTTTACATTCATTCCTTTTGATCAAATTACTTCTGTTTCTATTAGTTTTGAGTAATAATAGAATGTCGTGTCACTCAGGCATTTATTGTAAAATTCTGTAATTTTGTTTAAATACTTATGTCTGTCGAAGTATTGGGGGTTGCACCCTTTAACTAGTTATCACACATATTTGTACTAAGCTGGAGAATTTTTGATTAAATAAAGATTCTGGATTTACTTCATATGGATTGTCTCTCAGTGAGTTGTTTTCATTATGTATTCTTCATATAATTTAATCCTTTTACATTCATTTAAATAAAGATTTTGGATTTACTTCATATGGATTGTCTCTCAGTGAGTTGTTTTCATTATGTATTCTTCATATAATTTAATCCTTTTATAGTCATTTGATTGAAAATTTAATTGAATCTCAATTTCATTTTGAATCCGCTGTGAAGTTGCCTTTAAATAAGAGATTAATTTGTAGAACTATATGTTATTGTAAATTCCTCTTATAACTTAAATTGCACTAGATTTATGTAATAGTTTAATTATATTATGTTAATCTAAGAAACATTGTTTTCTTGATTTCTGCTTATAAATGGTTAAATACTCACTCTAAATATTAAATCACTTATATTTCTCTATATTTTACTTATCCATCCCACTTAAATCAAAATAACCATTATGCATTTAAAGAACAACTTTTTTTTATTTATTAAGGATCTTTCTAAGTTTAAAGCACCTATTTTTTAAACAGTTCATTGGTCATCCAAACCATTAAAATCAACAAAACATTTTAGATGCTTTGGCATAGCCAATTGACCTTAGGTTGTCTCAAAGGACAACACATATGTTGAATTGTATTTCAGCTATCTTGAGTACTCTAAATGATATATGTATCTGCTTGCTTACGCATGCATGTGTAGCTATTTCTGTATATGTATGTATGAATCTTTCTGAAATGTGTTGTTGGTTTAACCATCACTTTGGATTGCTAGCTTACTTGCCTTCCATGTTGTGATGCATCTTTGCTCGTGTGTTCCCTTCTTAACTCCATGCTATCACAAGTTTCCAAGGGGCACACTCACCTCACACTCCGTCTGTTAGAATTGCTCATGCATCTTCCTTGACTTACTGTATATGTCACACCCTTGCTACCAACAAGGACATCTTACTTGCCTTTGTGTGAAACCACGGTCAAGGCATTACCATACGACCCATTGCTAGGACTCATACACCAAACGGTCTGAGGTCTAATTGGGACTTCTTACCGGGGAGATCCCCTGACATGTTGGCGGTCCCAGCACTGTCAACAGAGCATGAGTTGTATGATAAACTTAACAAGTGTAGTTTCTTTCAAACTGAGGTATATTATTTGATGCATGTTGTCTCTAAGGATGGCATAGTAGTAGATCCAGAAAAGATAAGTGTTATCATGGAGTGGGAAACACCTAAGAATGTGGATGAGGTGAGATCATTTGTGGGATTGGCAGGTTACTACAAGAGGTTCATCAGGAACTTTTCACACGCATTGAATATCCTATCACATCATCACAAAGGAAAGGTAAGAAGTTCGAATGGACAAAGGAGTGTGAGGCTAGTTTTGAGCAGCTTAAGTAGTTGTTAACACATGCACTAGTGTTAAAGATTGCGGATCTGGACAAGGAGTTTGTAGTGTGTACAAATGCTTGCAGTAATAATACATGCATTGAAGATGTGGAGGTACTATATTCTTGGTGGGAGGTTTACATTGATGAGTGATCATAGTGGGTTGAGGTATTTGTTTGACCAGTTGAATCTAAATGCCAGGCAAGCTAGATGGTTGGCTACCCTTAGTGAGTTCAGATTCAAGACCATATACATCTAAGGGGAGGAGAACTAGGTTATGGATGCTATTAGCAAGAAGGTACATGTAAATAATATAACAACTATGAGCTCTTATGGGACAAAGTTACAAGATAGGATCTTATAGGCAGGACAACGGGATGACAAATAAATGGAGATTATGCACAGGTTACAACAGAGTATAGGTACAAGTACAAGAGTAGGTACAATTACAATTGTAGGTATAGGTGCCTGTACATGTTTAGGTACAGATACAAGTGACTAGGATGCAGATTATCATCTCATGGCAAATGGTTTGGTGAGATTTATAGACATGATCTATGTGTTGAATTACAGTGAGTTCAAGAAGCTTATCTTGAGGGAGTTTCACGCCAAGCCATACTCAGGTCACCTAGGATATCATAAGACATTGATGGCGGTGAAGAAGTTCTACTATTGGATTAATTTGAAGAAGGAAGTGGCAGAGTTCGTGGCTAGATGCTTAGATTGTCAGCAGGTCAAGGCAGAATGTAAGCATCCAAGTGGTTTAATATAGGCTATAGCAATTTTGGAATAGAAATGGGAGGTCATTTCCATGGATTTGATTATAGGTATTCCAAGGATAGTGAGGTAGCATGATTATATTATGGTTATGGTTGACATGTTGAGCAAGGTAGCTCACTTCATTCCAGTAAAGACTACATATTCATCCAGTGAGGTAGCATAGGTGTTTATGAGAGAGATAGTGAGACTGCATGGTGTTCCAAAGAAGATTGTGTCGGACATGGATGCAAATTTCACTTCCAAGTTTTGGAAGGAGTTGTTTGTAGGTTTGGGTATAGATTGACCTTCAATACAACTTATCATCCGTAGATAGATGGAGAAACAAAGAGGGTCAATATGATCTTGGAGGATATGTTGATGAAGTACATGATGCACCAACAAAGGAAATGGGAGGAGTATCTTCCATTGGTTGAGTTCACATACAACAATGGTTATCAGGAGTCGCTGAGGATGAGTCCTTTCGAGGCATTGCATGGAAAGAGATGTAACACTCCCATCAACTAGAGTGATCCAATAAATAGGGTACTTATTGGACCAGATATGTTGGCAGACATGGAGTAGGAAATGCAGGTTATAAAGAAGAATATAAAGGTAACACAAGATAGAAATAAGAGTTAAGTGGATCAACACAAGATGTTTAAGTATTTTCAGGTTGGGGAGCATGTGTATTTGTGCATCAAGCCCAAGAAATATATTTGAGGATTGGATCATGTGTCAAGTTGGCACCACGGTATTGCGAGCCTTTCGAGATCCTTGAGAGGATTGAATGAGTTGCATATCGACTTGCACTGCTTCCAACAGTGAAATTCCATGATGTTTTCCATATTTCATTTCTTAAGAAGTATATAAAGGATGTTGATCATGTTATTGATTGGTTTGTATTGCAGGCGGAGCAAGAAGGAGTGTTCCATCCTGATCCTCAGTGCATATTGCAGCGGAAGCATCTCATGCTCAGGAACTGAGCCATAGAGCAAGTTAAAGTGCAATGGAGGCACTTTGGGCTTGAAGAAGCTACATGGGAGATGGCAGATCAGATGCAGACCTTGTATCCTTCATTGTTTTCTGGTTGAGGCAAAGAAGTTTTGGTTTGATGTTGGTATATGTTTGGCATATGTTTTGCTGTTGTTTTTGTATATGTATGTATATGTATATGGATATAAATACCACCATGAGCTAAGTTCTAAAGCTCCAATAAGTGGTATGGGTGTCATATTATTATGGTTGTTATATTGTCATGATGTTTTGCTTTTGGGTAAGTATTTCATTGTAAATACTACAATGAGCTAAGTTATAAAGCTCCATGAGTAGTATGTTTTCTTTTCTGTGGTTTTGCTAAGGTCTTGTTGTCGTTTAACACTGAGGATGGCGTTCCCCAAGGGTGAGGGTTCAGTAACAACCCTGGTGAAAAGTTCATGTAATAAAAGTTAATAAAGGCAAAATAAGACCACGGTTAAGGGACACTTATTCCAAGCTGAATGTTGGGCAAAGATATCCTAGTGGGCATCACTGGATGTGTGTTTTGGCTAAGGAAAATTGGAAAAGGCTAAGGCAAAGGCATTAAAAGGCAAAAAGACATTTTTGGAACATTTATTTATGAAAATAAAGGAAATTAGGAGAAAAGTAAGGTGAAAGGTCATAGGTTGCACATGAGGAGGAAGTTGAAGGAAAATAATGGAAAATGAAGGAATTAGAGGTCTCATTAATAAAAAGGCCTATGAGGATCAATTGGTAACCTTTTGCCAGTTCAAGTTGGGAGCTCTCTCATTATTATTTGTCTCTCTCACTCTTGGTCACTTAGAGTTTTCTTGGAGCACTCTAGCTTTGGAGAAAGGAAGGAAAAGCAAGTAAAAGGAAAGCAATGAAAGTGAGGATCATGGAAGAAGAGAAGGATGAGGGAGCTTCAAAAGGAATACTTGCAAGTAACCTTTTGCATGTGTGATTCCCTAGTTGGTTTGGACATGCATGTTTTTTCATATTGGTGTATGGTTCTCTTGTTGTCAGTGGCATGGTTTTGTCGGGTTATGACAATGGTTTTTGGCCTAGCCTTGCTTTTTTCCAGATGCCATGGTATGTTGGGTTGTTTATCTCGATTTGAGCTTTGGTTTACCATATGGATTTCAGAATCTAGGGCAGAGGTGCTCTCAATTTTCATTACCAAAGGCCTAGGAATACCTTGACTGGTTTTGGCGGGATACATGGTAAAGCCTAAGGGATAAGTCTTGATTTAAGGCATAGTGATCCAGGTTTGGATTGCAGTAAATCCTGAGAGATTGGTCTCAATTTAGGGCTTAGTGATCCAATATTGCAATGCAGTAAAGCTTGAGAGATAAGGAGACTAAAAATTCCTTAAGGATAGTGATGGTTTCTGGATGGCATTCCAAGTTTGGTTCGGTTGTGATTGGAGCACTGGGTTTGGTCTGATCACAATTTGGTGAGGTTGGAGGTGATTTAACCTCTAGATTCCCTTGGTTGTTCTATGAGATCCCACATTCATGCTTGGAATATGGCATAGGGGTGGCTGGCTGAAAGAGAGATTTGGTTCAACCATGTCTATGTTTGGGTGGTACGTGGAAGTCCTGAACCTGGTTAGATTTGCTTATGATTAATAAAAGATAAGTTCTCTTACTTTTTCACTTATTTATATGTGGATTTAATGGCTATCATATCTCTGATATTTATATGGTTTTATGCTGGTTATAAGCATGGTTATATCACTGGTTCATGTCATGGTTATTTCATGTATTTACTTGTAATTATTAAATGGATGGATGCAAGACCTAATTGATGTTATAACAATTCAATGGAGAAGGTGGTGATCCTTCTGGTTATGTTTAATAAGTTCTTTCAGTCATTCATGCTCTGTCTTGTATCCTAGACTTGTAGGTTGCATTGATGCCAAGTGTTTGATAGAATGTTAGTCCTGGTTAGGGATACTCAAGCCTAGTCTTGAGGTTGAATTTTGATTTGTTTATATTTTCATCATGTCTTTGATGGATTTTGGAGGTTGTAACAAGTTTTTGGCAGAGGTTGGGATTCTGGGCTAGAAAAGTGGCTCAAATCTCGGGGACGCTAGCACAAGTCTGCTGAAAAGAGTCCAGGAACGCAGACACATAGGCTGGTGAGAGGTAGTTTGGCTTCTGGACATTTTCATGCCTATAGCATGAGAGAAACCAGGGTTAAAAGGCTTAAAACATCAATGGGAATCAAGGATAGGATGTCTTAGTGGTTGACATGTCTCATGAGGGTGTTGTTGCTGATGTGGATGGGTTGTTTGATATGTTCCGCCGATTCCACTTCCTCAATGTTACCAAGGAGTTTGAATCCCTTATAATGACCTCTCTCATAACATGTTTACCCCGGCTGGTCGGTTCTTGGGTAGCCCTGGGAGGAGGGGGTGTTACACGTAGTGACTTGCCCTCCTATTATTCAACGCTGCAGAGATATGAGGAATGCTCTGCCCAAAATTCCCAATAGTTTGTGCCTCCTGTGCACTGTAAATCTGAGGCCTACCACCTTAATAATGTAGACAATCATTCTTAAGATGCTATTTACCACATATCCAACACTCCAACCGTCTGGTACCATCACCTCTATTTTTCTGTTTAGACCTATGTCCCTGTCTAGCTATGTTGAAATTTTTGTATGGTGCAACATTATATTTCTCTTTTGAATTTTGAGGCCTTGCTCTTTTTAATTGCCATTTATCTTTACCTTATCTTTCCCTTTCCACCCTTGCTGAGATTCATTCTTACACTTTGACTGTTCATAGCAATGATTTAGTTTCCCAATAACTTCCTCAAGTGACCAAGGCTCATCATACTCAATTTGATCCTTAAATGCTAATGGAAATCCACTGACAAATCTTTGAACTTTAGCCTTTTCATCTTTAATATATGGTACATACCTCAATATCTCTAGGAACTTAGTTGTACACTACTCACCTGTCATCGATCCCATTTCTAGCTCATAGAATTCCTTGTCTTTGTTGTCATAGTACCTCTTTGATAAGTATTTCTTTCTAAAAAGTCTCTTAAAATCATGCCAACTCAACTCTTCTATCCTGATGTCTCTGTCCCACTTCACATCTTCCCACCAGATGTATCCTTTACCTTTCAAGCTGAAGATAACTACTCTGGCCTTCATATTATCTGTGTAATTATGCAACTCAAAGAACTTAACCAAGCCTCTGCATCCTCTGGCTTCTTCAAATATTCATCAAAGGTAGGTGGATTAGCTTTCTTAAACTCACCTGAAAAATATCCTCTGTCACTCCTCTTGTAAGGATGATAACGATGATGATCACAGTGCCTATCAGAACCAGAACTAGAATAGTACCTATGTCCATCACCTCTCCGATCCAAAGTTTCCAAGAACCTGCCATCTGTAACTATGTAATCTCTATCTGACCTGTGCCCA
This sequence comes from Pinus taeda, assembly GCA_000404065.3. Classification (NCBI taxonomy): domain Eukaryota; kingdom Viridiplantae; phylum Streptophyta; class Pinopsida; order Pinales; family Pinaceae; genus Pinus; species Pinus taeda. The sequence goes on along the minus strand of APFE031317217.1, from coordinate 171,605 downwards.
CCACGAGATCTACTACCATATGCCCCATTAGCCATATTCTCCTTTCCACGGCTGATCCAAAGTGGTCCCTGTCTTTGCAAGTCTGACAAACTCTGAAAGATTACTGCATTGACTTCTGCTTGTTTCTTCTGTGCCTGCATGATTCTGTCATTATCTGCCTTACAACTCCTTAATTCTTCCTTCAAGCTTCTCAATGTGTCTCCTAAGTTAGAATAATTCCCAACACCATATTGCTCATCTGATCCATAGGGAGAGTCCTGTGAACTATAGTCTACCATCTTGCTAGTCATCTTGACTTCTTTCCTGCCAAACATACCATGTCAGCGAAACCATAATTTAAACATAGTCAACATACCTCATTGTAGCTCGGGGAGGATATCTCATCTTCAAGATCCACTAGATTAGAAAAATACATGTATAAACATAATCATAAGAGAATATAGATATCGTCCTAACCATACTCTAGTCATCAATGTATGACCATATATACCACACTAATGACCTCATGCATGACAACTACACCCATATCCACGTATGCATAATCAACATATGGACGACATGCATGCATACACGATGCATACAAACACTGACATGCATAATGAGGGCATAGCCGACCTATACTCATGATAAACACATCCAACAACACACCATCCAATTTCACACGACGATATCACTACAACCATGACCAACACCATGCCTACACAACAAGTACATAGACCACCAACATAGAGAAAACATATGCAATTGACATGAATACATTACCAACACACACCACTCATCAAATCCAAGGGGTGAACCATGCTCTGATACCAATTTGTAACACCCTCCTCCCACATTTACCCAAGTTAACCGGTCCGCTGGGGTAAATATGTTACGAGAGGTTACTACAATCTGATTCAACCTCCTAGGTCACCTTAAGGAAGTGGAACTGACACAACACAACCAATCTGACCTTATGCACATACCATAGAACCTACAGGAACCAACCAACCCTTCCAGGTGATCAATCCTTGCAACAACTTGACACTTAACTGCCCTAGAGCCTCAGTCGCTCCCATGACATGGGCATGCATGCAAATGGGGCCCTCTAGTCACTCTCACAACATGGACACCCAAGCGACTGGGGTCTTTTTCAGCTAGTTCTGAGCCTGTGACACCAGATTGTGCCACTTTTTCAGGGCCAGGACTCATGCCACTTCCCAAAACTCCATGAAACATACAGGAATGAAAAGTATCATTGAAACATTGATACAGATGCAAATAATTGAGCAAATACTTGACTGGACCCCTACTAGCCATGACATGCATTTCGTCAAACATGTCACAAATATGCATTCTATAGGTCATAACAATGCCTTTGAGCATAGGGGTCTCATACTTATCCGAGAATCACTAAGAAGCATTGATGCTTTATCACATTAGCTACATTATCATCTATTAGGTCATATATTCATTGTACATTCATTTACAAATCAAAACATGGCGAGAGCCCTACACCATCACTGTCATAAAACATGCTCATAACCAACATATAACCAACAGAAATATCAAGGATACATCAGACATAAATTTCTCAATGAACCAATACATTTTCTCATAAAATAACAAAGATAAATAGTCTCATTAATGAATGAAAAATTCAATCTGGTATGGGACTACTACGTTCCACCCGACTGTAGATTGTTTGAACCAAATATTTCTTTAGCCAATCACCCCCGTGCCATATTCCAGGCATGAATGTGGGACTTATAATCAAAATCAACTAAGGATTCCTGAGGCTACACCATCTCACCCTCAACAATAGAACCAAGCTTTACCGCAATTCCCACCAGATCACTAGGCCATAAACAATAAACATACAATACCAGGATTTACTGCAATCCCCACCGGATCATTATGCCATAAACAATAAACATACAATACCGACTTTACGTAATCCTCGCTGGATCACTAGGCCAAAAACAAGCATGGATGCCACCAGATATCTCCACCTACACCATGAGGAATTTGTCCATCCCAACCTCATGGATTTATCGTGTATACCGCCATTGTAGGTTAAGGGGTTCCTAGGCTTACGAGGTCTCTACCCTCTAGGATTTACCGTGTATTCCATCCCAGGATTCCTTGGCCCAATTAAGGGTACTCACCACTGAGCTTTACCATGTATCTCGCCATTACCTGTCAAGGGATTCCTAGGCTCAATCGAGGTGTTCACATTCAAGCTTTACAGTGTATCCCATACCATGATTCATAGGCCTTGTGAATAATCCTGCTACCACCCTACTGAACTTCGAGTCCATCCAGCAATCCAACTCAACCACATACAAAAGAATCCACCATAACATGGCTATCTAGAAATGGCAAGGCTAGGCTGAAAAACACTGTCACACTTGGCAAAATCCATGTCCATGACAACAAGAGAACCAAGAACACACATGCATAACCATGCATGCCAAATATAACAAGGAAATCACACATTCAAATAGATACATGCAAATAATCCCACTGTAGTTGCTATATCTTTCTCTTCCTTGCTTGATCTTTGCTTCCTCTTGCCTTCTTTGCCTTTCTTGATGTAATGCTAAAGTGCTCCAAGAAAAATCTAATTGTCCAAGAGTGTGTGTGAGAGAGAATAGAGAGAGAGAGAGCTCCAAAACTAAACTGACCAAAAGTCATGAACTGATCCTCACAATCATTTTTATTAATAAGGTCTCTATTTTCTTTAATTTTCCATTATTTTCCTCCTCACATGCAACCTAGACTTTTCACCTTCATTTTCTCCTAATTTCCATTATCTTCATAAATAAATGCCAATAAATGCCACTTTGCCTTTCCAAAGCCCATTGCCTTTACCAATTTCCTTAGCCATAATAAACCAAATGAACACCCACACTAGGATTTTTTTGCCAACATTCAACTTGGAATAAGTGTCCCATGATCGTGGTTATTATTTTGCCCTCATTAACTTTTATTACATGGTATTTTCACCAGTGCTATTACATTGGATGCATGCTTGTGCGCATGAACACATACACACACACACATATTCCAAGGAAAACTATTAAGCAGTTTTGTTTATATAAACAAAATTAAAAAGTTAGGTGTTGAATAACATTATAGAGTCCATTTTTAAGGTTTGTATCCTAATACTTGAGATAACCCTATATATATAGAAATCTTGAAATTTAAAAATATATAGAGTTTTCCCACCTCCATAAAATAAAGTCGTTTCTAACTAAAAAGTTAAGTCTAATCATTCTTTTGCAACACTGCTATGTAAAAATTCTAATCAATACATGGTGATATTCATTTAGTCTTTCTATCAGAAGTCATAGATCCAAAAATCTAAACAAGTGAATATTTTAAAAATATGGATCATGATGATAAGTAAAAAGGTGTCCTCAAGGGATTTTGAAGATCTCCCTATGTTCATTGTCCCAACTCAACATCTTCTTTATATAAATAATTTTTTTCCCTATTCTTGTTCCTATAGACATGTGCCAAGATGATATGGGAAAAGGCTGATTAAATGTTTAGTATATCGAGAATTAAAAGTTTAGAGTGAAGTTCCTTAGGATGAATTCTTCTTTGATCCATTAAATACCAAGAAGTAATCCCCGAATAGTTGAATTTGAGTAACTCCATTTTCCTCAGCCAACATTAGCACTAATTTAAGTACTATTAATTCACATAAATTGTTTGTTTCATTGCCTATTTCAACTTTGACGGAGATAGAGTGGTTGGAGGAAAAATATCGAATTCCTCTAGCCCCTGCTCTAGAGGGTGTTCCCTAAGAGGCATCATCTAAGAAATCCCATGACATTTCCTTGTTTATGACTTATTCAATAATTTGTTTTACAAGTCAAAAATCCTTATTCAAACTAAAAGTAAATATTTTATTTAAAAATTGAATGGTGTATTCAAAAGGAAAGGTATCCTGTTCTAAAATGGTTAGAGGAAGAGATTAGTACCTCTTAGTTTCCTAGTTCAAACACCATTTTATAAGGTTTCCTCTAAATTATTTCCTCTCCAAGCATCATCCAAGTTAGTCAATCCTTCTATCTCCAACCAAAATTCTTTGTAAAATTGCAAGGCATAATGAGATATGAGTTGGTTTCATTATTGGGCTGACAAAGACAAAGATAACAAATAAACATGCATGTGATGACTCCGGAAGATACCACACAAAAGACAACAACGTCATGGGACCTCAAAGCTTCTTTTATGTATTATGCCATGTGTTAGTGCTTTTTCATTCAAAAGGAGCCACATGAAAATTTTGGATTTTTCTATACATTTAAATTTTCACAAATCTTTACACCACCAGATCTGTGGATTGTCATTACCTTCAATTGCAATTGCTTTATACCTTATTCTTGGTTCAAATTTCCTTATAGGATTCAAATACCGTATTATTTGACCATTCTCATCTTTTAGTCTAACTTTATTAGGCTTCATATGTAATTCTCCCATGTTTCAACATCCTCTTCCCTCTGCCTAACCCTCTCCTCGAAAACCATTATTGCTACTAGCTAGTGTCTTTGTTTACTCTTGTAGTTTACGTGGAGGCATGACATCCTTTGTTCTCCAAATCATGTATCAGAATTGGGTTGGATGCTTGTAAAAATCCTTTCTTCCAATCCAAGGATCTAATCCTAGTTGAACCTTGTCTTCTTTTCCAATTCACCATACTATCCAATTTCCAATGAAAGGGAATGTAGACAATTGTTGTCCATATAATTGATGTGTTTAGGGATTTTTTAGTTTCTATTTTTTATTTATTTTTATAATCTTTCTTACCAAATCTTCTATAAAGTTAGGTGCAATACGTTTGTCCTTTGCGACCTAAGCCTATGTTCTAGAACCTTGGACAAGTCTCGAAACATTCTTTGCAATTAAATCCTTTGAGAAAAGGAAATGTTCTTGAAGCTCCATCTACCTTGAGATTTTGGAATTGCAAATTTTCTCTAGGAAGCCAACAACATTCCTTTCCTCCCTACCTCTCAAGACCAAATGAACCTAAAACATATTTCTCTAATTATTTTAAATACACATTTTAGAGTCTAATGGAGGGGAATTTAATAGCTAAGAATAGCTTCAAGGATCACTTTGACTAGTACTAGTTTGCCACCACTAGATCTCCATTGGTTGCACCAAGTATTTATATTTTTATCCACCTTTTCTATCAATCACCACTAGTCATCTTTTTGATACAATTTATATTTCAAATGAAATGATGAATATTTCATTCCAACTTCTAAACCTACTACATTTTAAGGGATTAATTATGATATTTGAGATTTTTTTTCCCTATAAGAGACCTCAAAAAGTGATCATTAATTTGGCGTAGTCTATCATCATACTACTTGCCTCATAGAAGATATCAATGATCTCATAAATTTTCTCAACCATTCGTCTAGACCCTTCTCAAAATGTCATCAAGAAAAGGTAGGTGAGTGATTTTATAAGATTTTCCCACATTTACACCTCTAAGACCACCGTTTCCTAGGGCCACATCTAGAGATCTACTAAGACCTTCTATGATGAGAAGAAAAAGGAGGGATAGAGGACATCTCTATCTAGTCCCCATTTATTACTTCAATAAAGGAGATGCAAGACCATTCATCAAGATTGCAAATGAAACTTAGCTTATACAACTCATTACCCAAGCAATAAATTGGTGACAATAACCCAAATGAATAAGAATTAATCTTATGAAGAATTAACTAACTCAATTGAAGGCTTTAGAGAGATCTTATATTTTTTTGTTATTAACGAGTTAGTCCTTCTTAATCCATCATATGGCCTCATGAATTTTATGCCTTTAAAAGAATCCAAATTGTTTAAGAGATATTTTTCATGAGAGAATTCCTTTCATCCTTTTAGCTATGATCTTACAGATAGTTTTGTAGATGTAGTTACACATGGAGATTGGTTTGAAATTTTCAAAGCAAGAGAGATTCTTAGACTTAAGGATCAAAGCTACGAATATTATGTTAAAGGATCCCCCCCCCTCGCCCCTATGGATCTTGTTAGTGCTCAAATCGTCCCCACATATGAACGACTCGAATATGCATTTAGTGAGGACTTAAAAGCCCTCCTACTCTAGGTGCCACAGGTTGACCACCAATGCACTATAGGAGGTAACCTTGATGATAGTTATATAATTTTCAATAAGAAAATATAATAAGGTCGGATGATGATAATTTATTCATTGTAGTAGTTTTGTGGCATTAACAGAAGAAGAAGTTATATCCAAAGCAATCTCTGAAAACTATGATCTAGATGTAAATGATGAACCTTAATAATTAAATTTTAAGGGCAATTTATAAGAAGGAAAAAGAAAGACAGAATAAGAATAGACATAAAGATACAAGATACCAAGTAATTTCAAAGATAATGAGAGATCATTGTAACATGTATAAATGTTCTTCAAGTTTCCATTTCAATTCTTTGGAGATAGCCACATTCAATAATAAATATTGAAACTTAAGAATTGCAGAGACAATAATGAAACTTATAGATTTTAAAATGCAAATGATATCACGCACAAACAAATTACAAAATATAAACACTTAACAATCATAGGTATAGGATAGAGACAAGCTTCTAAATTTAGCGTCAACCAAACATTCATCATCCAGTGATTCAAATTGATAATATGGATATCAGATCATAAAAGACTAAACAAAATAATTACTAAACGGGAGCAAGTCCTAGATTTAGTTCTACGATTGTCATACACAAACAAATAAACACAACAAGATTAATCAAAAAATAAGGAATAACTTTAATGATGTAATAAAATACCGTGTATCATGTACAAGCAATTTTCACAAAATTAAAATTTATCACTTCTGTCAACAGCCCCCACTTTATGTGAAACAAGGTCTTAAATAGTTAGTCTGATAAATAATTGTTTGAGTAAATGTCTTAAATGTAACAGATTCAAATTAAAATAAAATAACTCATAAAATAAAATGTTTAGACGTTATGACGCCTTTGCGGCTTTGAAGTTTTGACTTTCTTCATCGTGCCTATAGGGGAGAAACTATGAGCCCCACACATCCTGATTCTCAGTGCTTGAGTAGTGATTAAAGGAATTTCACTCCAATATTTCGGCTGCTCTACTATGGATTGCATTGGTGGAACCAAATGTACTGCTTGAGTTGTTGAGGAGACCTACCCCATGAAGAGATTTCATTTTAAATGGTTCCTCAACTTAGCCATTTTATCCCATTTTGCAGTTGGAAACTAGGGCACATTTTTATATTTCGTTATAACCACCACTAGTCGAGATCTAATCTGGTTCCGAGTTGTAGGAAGGTTCAGTATCATTTTGTTAATCCTAGCCAAAATGGTAAATTCTCTGCAAAGATCGTTTATGACTGTAGCTGGTGAAACTGCTTCTTCACATTTTATGGCCAAGCAACTGAGGTATTGTTTTGTGTTCCTTAGTTTATCACATAATTCCTTCTGAGATATTATCCAATTATATTTTCCCCAAAACGAGGGCACGCCAAACCTACCGAGATAGTTCCAGTTGGATCTAAAATCATTTATTTCCTTAGTAGCCTTTTTGAATTCTTCCCACATTACTTGCATCACGACACACTTTTCTTTTAACATACAAAGTGAGAAGACACATTGATATTTGGGAGGCAAAATCAACTCTCCCAATGTTTCATCTTCTAAGTTTTTGAGAAGATCGATGAGCGAATTGACTTCGTTCAATCTTTCCTCAAGAGCTGAAGCTATACTTTTCGCTTCGAGGTTTGAACTTTTAATAATACCCTTTTCACAGTTCAAAAAGATTCGATGTAAGATCTGACTGTAGAGGTCTTCTATCTAACTTCCCTCCATATCTCTCCTTTGTCCTGTATTAACACCTGCTTTCTCATGAGGGTAACTCTAATTACCTCCTGTAGGGTCTTAATCTCATCATGCTTTTCTTTTAGAGTGCTTTGAATTTGTTTGATGTCATCATTTTTTTCGGTTTACCAAATTCTCCCCTCTATGTTCGGCTATTTTCCTCTCTGACTCGGTCACTTCCAATTCTTGCTCTAACTGAGTTATTTTAGTATGTAGCAGCTTCGAATATTCAGTTTTAGATGCCTAGGTAGAGTTAAGAGCTTGATCAATTGAAGCTTTATATTCTGCCAAGAGCTTGAGGTGGTGCTCCTCCTTTTCGCGGGATTCTTCCTTTAGGAGATCCATTTGTTTAAGTGTCTCTTGCTGTTCTTCTTCTTTGAGCCGCAAGGCTATTACCATCTCTTGAAGGCGGGTTTCAACCTCTTCCTTTCTTTCAAAAGACTCAATTACAACATGAGGGTTGTGATTTGGTATTTTCAGAATAACCTGTAGAGCTTTGATCTCCTTTTCTTTCTCCTCCAACAAATTATTAATGGGCCCAGTGTCTTTAGGCTGTTCGAACTGCCGAATTACTATATCTTCTAATTCTTTAATTTATAGGTTTTTTTTCATCCTTAGAGCCACTCGTGCCACATGCAACTCGTCAAAAACCTTTTCAAACATTGCTTGCATTTTTCTATTTCCTGCCATTGAGTCAACCAATCTTTTGGCCACAATTTTCCCTGCTTGTCGGTGAAAGTTGATAACATCCATATCTGAGACATTCCCCATGTTAATAGCCAGGGAAGAAGTCAGGGATCCCAACACCTATTGATTTTCCCCAATTTATGGCTAGACAAATGTAAGGTTCAAAATATTCATTTCAAATTCAGTGGCAGAAATAAATCGAGGTCCACCTGTAGAAATTATGTCCTTAAGTGCTGGAACCTCTGCTGATTGAGATTGTTATGATAATAAATCCAACTCCGCACTGATTGCCATTATCTATTTTTCTTCAGTAAAGATGTATTTAATGTTAAGGGTCTATGCCGCTGAATCTCCCAGTCTTATGTCATCAATAGCTTGTTGGATTTCTTTATCCAATTTCTCTCCCTCGCATTCAAACATATCGGTGTCAATATCATCTTCCTTTGCCTTCACTTGTCATGATACTTCAGACGGGGTTAAACTATCTGACTTTCTTTTCTTTGTAAAGGCTAAAGAGGCAAGGTTTATTGGTTCTGTGTTGATCTCCTACATCTGCATTTCAGCATAGCTTGAAACAACGTGAGTTGTTCCTGTTAATTTGTTTTCTTGAGTAAATTTGTATTTAATGTTAATGGTCTAAGCCCCTAAATCTATCGGCCTTAAGTCATCAATAACTTGTTTGATTTCTTTATCCAATTGATCTATCTCTCATTCAAACATCTCGGTGTCAATATCATCTTCCTTTGCCTTCACTTGTCCTGATACTTCATATGGGGTTAAACTATCCAACTTTCTTTTTGTTGTAAAGGCTAAAGAGGTAGGGGTTATTGGTTCTGTGTTGATCTCCTGCATCTGCATTTCAGTACAGCTTGGAACAACGTGAGTTGTTCTTGGATAGGTGCAGGTGATACTACTTGTACGATATCATCCATAGGTAATAGAACATTCACCACCTTTTCCATTTCAAGCTTGACCTCATGAATGTAGGCTGACAACCCTACCTATTTCTTTAATCCAAAGATGATTTCCAAAGGATCATAATGCCATATGTTGTCCTGCAGAAGTCCAAATGATAACATTTCTCTTTCAAGGGCATCTATAACATTCTTATTTTTAGCAATTAGGGGTGAAATAACATATGGATAACTAAATAATGCCCCCTTTTCTTGGAGAAGAAATGCAATTCATTCACAACAATCTTTTGTCTAAGAATTTCAAAAGCAAACAATAAGGGTGAAACGTACTCTAGTAGCTGAAAGGGCTACTTTTTGAAACCATATAAACAAATTACAGTAAAGTTAGGGTATATGAATCAACTCCCTATGATTTTCTCTTTAGTAAACCTTCATGTTCTTCTCTGTTATTTTAAGATTCTATCTACCTCTGCTTTTGTTAATTTGACTTTTAGAGGATATGCAAAGCAATCCATATTTTGGGCGTATGAGTCACGAATACACTGAGGATAAATTACATCAGTCCCTCTGTAAAATTCTTTTTCTTTATTGTTGACATCTGTAATGCTCATAAGTAGCTTGGTAGATAGAAAGTAAGAAGGGTAATTGAAAGTAAGAAGGGTAATGGATTAGATATTTACAGTGGCGGAAAGAGCTAAATGGGACAGTGGTAGATAGGTCGACTGTGATGACTTAGGTTAGATATATAGGAAAATTAATCACCTGACAGTCTGATTGAAGAGTGACAAGTCGTATGGTTAAGAATACTGACTCGTCCTTTTTTGTATCATTTTCTAACCCAAATATAATGGCAAAAAGAGAGGTTAGCATTTGAAAAAAAGGTTTCAACGATTGTGTCGGTATGGGAAATTGCAATTTTAGCTGTGGATTAGTACTTTCGAGTAAGGTTTTTATAAATTCCAATTTATCATCTTTTTCCCAAGTAATAAGCTCTTGGTCTAACCCCTTATTGGTTATATCAATTCCTTAGGCAGGAATGCCCAACATTTTGGAAATTGTTTCTTCATCTAATTTCTAGAAAACTTTGTAGCTAGACTAAAGAAAAAAGCTTGTTGTTAGAGCTCATAATGCCCGACGAGCAACAAAATGGAGTTGGGGTCGAAATGGATGGGAGGAAGGGTGGCGTCTAAGAATCCAGCCTTTAATAGGAACGTATCGTCATCTGATACGCTGGTGGAAAGGGTTAAAGTCCTTTTAAGTGTTAGAACACCCGTTAGATAGACCTTAGTGTCCCAAACCCCGGCTAGCTCATTTACCAGAGCTTCTTTAATTGACGCCTCAGACATTATGAATTTACGCAAATAAATTACCAGTATGGCGAAAGTGAAGCAAGCGAAAGGAACTTATTGATTTAATGGAAATGAATTATGTATGTCGTGCTTGATTAAAGGTTAACTTCCACCATTGACGGGCTCCCAGAGTGACATGTAGAAGCAAAGGCTAAATGAATGAATCGCGAAAGGTTGGGGGTATTAAGGTTGAACGAGGATTACAAGGATAATTAATGCATCATAATAGTTGTCGAGCAGTAACTGGCAGACTCGACGATCGAGAAGATGGGTCCCTTCCATCGAGTATAGGCACATGCTTAAAATTCGAGTGGGTAGGAACCCGACGACTGTTGATGATCGAGAGATCAAATGACTGGGATAGCATCGGGTCAATGAAATAAGTTATCTACCGTGCATGTTCCAACTTGATGTGAATCAGGAATTGTCAGATCAACTTGGTTTCGACGGTCTTAATTCATTGGGCGGAAAGCCCACCTTTAAGTTCCGCACACATTTGGGTGCGATAAAGCAGATCGAGAAGTCGATCATGCATCAAATGGTTAAGGGAAAAAAGAGTTGACCAGATCTTATTTCCATTGGGTATTTATGATCAAGTTAAAATTGGGCATGAACTGATTCGATGAGCCAATTTCCACCACTGATTTCGAAAGGGAGTGGATCAACCGACCAGATTTGTGAACGTGATACATCTACCCCAATCACCTACAATTTAAAGGATTTAATTAGCTAGGTTCACAATTATGCCCTGGAAGGTTTGGAATGGGGTGAATTTAGTGTACAACAAATATTTATGCCTCAACTGCCCTTTGTAAGTCTTCTTCAATGAAGTCATAACAATGGACCAAAAAATGCCTACAAAGGGGCCATCGAACCATGGTTTTTGTCCTTTTTGAAAGATGTGGAGGGTTTATAGAAATTCTTATTTACCTACTTTTTCCATTAAGACTTCATTATCTTTTGTATTTACAAAGATTTGGAAATATTGACAACATGATCACTATTAGGACCAAATTATCTCAATAGTGATCAAATTGTCATAAGTTATTACAAAAAAATGATGGATGGCCTGTGAACATTTGTTAACATTTTGATAGCCAATTGTTTTTGAGGAATTGGAAACTTCACTGTAGTTTAGTGTTAAGAAAGTCATTTTCAAACATCCATGAGGGAATTTTATCTAAGGTCCTTAATTAGTGAGAGTTGTCTTCCACTTCTAACTTTAGAATTTTGCTTGCTTTTTAGCTAGGGATATAAAAGGATTTTCTGCTTCTCTAAGCCACTTTGGAGTCTTTTTCTTCTAGAATTCCCAAACCTCACCTATCTCACTTGAAAAGAAAATATACTTCTATAACCCTTGGCCTGAGGTTAAATATACAACCTCAAAGGCTTGTCACTCAATGGCAGAGTTTAGATTGACCATCTTGCTAAGTGAATTCTTATAATTTCATAATGAAAGAGTCTCACCTCCTTGAAACCCTTCCAATCCATCTAGACGGATGAGAGGAGGAGGCTCGGGACAATTAACATTTGAAAGTCTAGATAGGAAATTTTCTAATCTTACCTCCTAAGACACAAAAAACAAGTTTCCATAATTATTTTGAAGTTCATAATTAGGAGTTTTTTTGCCAATTATTCCAAGAATTCATTTCTACTTTTATGTTATAGGGGATGCACCATTTGTTATTCTATAGCTTTATTGTTGATGTTTTCAAAAAGGAATTTTCCCTAGGAGATCTTTTTCAAGGTATCCTTAGAGGGAGCCTTATTCTTAGGGGACTAAGAAATGACATTGTCATCTTGTTGCACCTTGCATGCCCATAGTTTTATTTTATTTGGAAGTGGGAATTCCTTTGTTGAATGCTCATAAGCATGGTGCCTTCTACATTTTAAGGGGATTCCTTCATAATCTAGGGATTGATAAAGAATTGCAAGGCCCTTTTTAACAATGATAGAGTATGCCAAGATTTTAAAATCTTCATTCCAATAAATATTCTAGCCATGCCAATACATACCTAGGTTCACTATAAGAGTTATCCACTTCATAAAATAAAACTAATACATTTTCGATTTCCTTAAATACCTCATGTAGCCATAGTATTAGGGGGGCCTAGCAAGCTTACCTAAATATATAAAAATTCCATATGGGCTAAATTAGTATCAAAATCCTAGTGTCATTTCTTAAGGGACAGAGATCACGAGCCCCATTTCCATCTAGATTATAGAATTTTGTTTGTCTCATCCTCTAACATGAGTATCAAAATAATCCATCTCTTAACTGGGACCATGTTGCAAGGGGGGTATATTAACACCACTTCAAACTTTTATTGCATCTAATATTTTAGGGTTTTAATCCCATTATTTTTCTTGATAAGCAATGTACTTTGGAAAGTCCTATAAATTGATAATGTCATGCAATTTGATGTCACCCGATGGTGATTTTACCATATCCTATTTCCACCTAACACACTTATGATGTGTCATAGTCTTCCCTAGTCCTCGTGATCTCAAATATTCTTGGTTAGTTGTCATAGATTTCGTTGGGGAGATTCCAATCATTAGATCACAAATTCGTATCCCTCCATTAAATCCTTAAGATATGGAATCCCCCTAATCACCATCCTTATTGAGAATAAAAGGGCCAAGAGGGTTTGATGTTAAGTTTAAAGGTACACCATTAGAGGAGTTTGATGCACATGATAAATTCCCTTATGTTAGGGGTAAATGTTACCCCATTTCCATGACAAGGGAGTAAAACCCCTGATTTGCCACATCCTCCAACCTATACTTCCCAGATTCCACCTTTGTTTGAAGTTGAATTCATAATGGATGTAATTTAACCAATCCTTATGTTATATTGCATGAAAAATATATGTTGGATTTATGGCTATTAGAGAGGGCTCATGCCAATTCACAAAAAATCACAATAGTTTCATACTCCAATTGTTGAACCTCCATTTGAATGTTTCATATCAGATAGAATTCATATCTTTTAAGGGATTCCACTAGATTAGATCAGACCTGATGGCCCTTTATTGGGTCTTCTAGGAATGATATGGGTTCCTCCTCCATATGTCATGAAAACAACCCTTGGATCTATATAAAACCATAACCCTCCCAATTTACTTATCTTCTAATGTACATACCTACCTCATTCTTTGTATCCTTATTGTAAGGATGTAATGAAGCTTATGGTCCACATACACAAGTTGTTTATATATGGTGAATATTGTGGTCTTCTTTATGCCAATGTTTGCAATTTCAAAGTGATAATAATAAGCTTACAAATATTATTTGGAACTGTGTTGTTCAAGCAATATATTGAAAGAAAAAGTGTACACTAGTGAGTCAAAACCTTAGATAGCCTGGGGAACCAAGAGTTTGACCTTTTTTCCCTTTCAAATTCACACCTTCTACATTTAAAATTGAAGTACCCCATAAATTATTTTCTGGAGGAAAGCCAAGAGGTTGAGGTGACTATTCACTTACCCACTCATCCTTCTATAAACAGGAGGAAGAGTACCCATCTCAAGGGAGGGGAAAGAGAGAGCATGTATAACTTTGTTTTTCTCTTGTTTTATTCAATTTTGCATTCTCTTAGCCATTTCATAACTTAACAATGACGACAATTATAAGAAGGTTATAAGTTAGGGTCCAACATTAAGGGTGAAAGATTATGTGCTTCCCTTTGGAGGTAAAATTTATGTATTTACTTCATGAACATATTTTCATGTAATTTTCTACATGACTATTTATGTCGCGATTGAAAATTGCCTTCAATCAAAATGAGTATGGAGTTGACAAAGGATACATTTTTGTTTGGGACATCATCTAGCATATATTTTATTTTTTCATGAACAACATATGGTTTTGGAAACATCTCATTTATAGGAAACCAAATTGGTTTTATGACTATTAGGGTTTGTTGAATAAAATATTTGGGTTATCTTGCATTCATCTTTTCCTTGTACATTATTTGATTTCATCTCTATTGGTTGTTTCAGTAGTTTCTCTTATCAACAGGTTAGACCTAGTTAACATATATTTGTGTGGTTTCATGATTTTATGAGCAATTGTTATACATTTATGTCATGTTGGTTCATACATTTATTATGTAGATGGTTAAAGTTAGAGCCTAATGCTAATTAGCATATTGACACGACAATTTAGTTATGGATTTATAACATTCATAGGTTTTTTCTCCTTCGTTCTAGCTTATAATAATATAGAATTTGACATGTTCATATTTGATTTACAATGATTAACAACTATATAAACAACTCTTTTTGCATTAATTAATTAAAATCATGATTTAGACTAGCCTTGGATAGTTGTTTAGGACCAAATTTGCATACTAATGGAATATTCAATAGCAATTGACATTTCAAAATCAACACACATAAAATTGCAGGACTAGTACCCTTAAGGGAAACAACTCAAATAGCTTAACAATCTAATAAATCTAATGGTGTAATTAGTGAGTTTATGCCTTTAAGTGAAACTCAAATTTCCACACCCTTTTCCCCCTTGATATCCCCACAAGGTATTTTGACTGTTTTGTTTGATTCATTTATATTGAGCATTGACATCATCTATCATCACATGGAAAAGATCCTTAAGAAGGCTCACTCAAGGAATATTGCATACTTCAATGCCATCCAAGTTATGGATAGCCCCATAAGCAATTCATCTTTGATTTATAATTAATTTTGGGAAAGCATCACTGAGTCTTTGAAACACCCCACAAATTACCCTCCTTATGTGGCAAGCATGATCATGGCATCCCATTATTTCTAGGAAGTTAACCACCTGATATGTATCCTTATCGACATCCATTTGCACTAAAGATGAAATTGAAAATATTGTTTAGGAATTTTTGAAGGTAGAAGCGATACATCCTAGAATTACCCCTTACTGCTTTGTAGTTGTCATGGTTTTGAATAAAGAAGGAAAATGATGCACGCACATTAACTTTTACACTCTTAACAAGTTGTTTATTAAAGAAAGTTTCTCATTTTAATAATTGATAGCATATTGATGAACTTCATGGGATATAATTATTCATTAAACTTGATCTTCCTTTTGGTTATCACCAAATTTAGATGAAGTAGACATTTCTAAGACTATGCTTCATACACATGAAGGAAATTATGAGCTTTAGTGATGCATTTTGGTTTGTGCAATGCCCATCTACTTTTGAAAGCCTTGTGGGCAAGTTTTTCTAGTCCTTTCTGCATCACTTTATGCTCATTTTCTTTACGATAATATGATTTGCAATAAAACTTGAGAGACACGTTTGGCACATGTTAATCAAGAATTACAATTACTTTGGGATAATCATTTGTTCATTAAATGTTCCAAATGTGCTTATGTCACTTTCAAAGTGGAGTATTTGGTTCAGTTCATGAGTAGGGAAGGGGTGTGAGTTGACCGCAAGTAAATTGAGGCAATGAAAGCCTAACCATGCCCAAGGACACTCAAAGGCTTGTGCAATTTCCTTGGTCTCTCTAGCTACTATATGATATTTGTGCAAAACTATAGTAGAATTGCAACCCCATTAATATCCTTGTTAAAAAATGATGCCTTTATATGGAATGTTGTAGTGGATGATGTCTTTCATGCCTTAAAGGAAGATATGTGTATTGCTTTGGTCTTAGGAATTCTTCATGAAGGCTTTCAACTTAGAATTTGATTTCTCTTGGGGTAGTGTTCATACCAGATTAAAATCCTTTAGCATTCACAAAATAATTGTTTTATTTAAAAATGGTCAAGTCTACATATGAAAAACAAAATCATGTTCATACTTCATGTAGTAGATACATGATGCCCTTATGTAATTAAGAGACATTTTTATATTAATATGGACATCAACACGTTTCTTCATTGAAACAAAAAAAAATATATCACCACGATGTTAGGCCATGATTATGAGATTGACTACAAGAAGGATACGGAGAGCCTAGTGGTTGATGCCTTGTCTCAAAATATGAGGAGGAATGGTTCCTATTTTCCTTATTGATGCCAAATGGATTGTAGAAGTATGCTAATATCATTCATCGGCTCCAACAAAGATAAGGGGATCCAAGCCCCCCCATAGGATTTACTTGGTAGAATGGCACATTAAAGTATAACCGATGTATCTTTTTTGTGTAGAATCCTTCTTTAAAATCATATAAGTTTGTAGAATTGCATTCCTCTCCCATTGTAGGTCACTATAGCATTTAAAAAACACATGAATGGGTTAAGAAGTCATTCTTTTTGATGATTGTAGAAAGGCATGTGCATTTGTAGTTGAATATGAAAAATGTTATGCAAATAAGGGTAAACAAATGAAAACTCTCACGACATTGTAGCCTCTATAGATCCCTACAATAGATTCAGATGACATTTCCATGGGTTTTATTTTTGGGCTTCCTAAAAAGCAAAAAATATGTCAATGTGATGGTTATTAAATGTCTTTCCAAATATTCGTACTTTTGCACCTTACATAACCTATTCAAGTGACCCATAGTGGCTCAAGTATTCATGGATAATATTTTAAATTACATGCCAACTTCAATTGCAATAGTTGACAATCCTACCTTTACCAACACTTTCTAGCATGAGCCATTTAAACTATAAGACACCCAATTGAAAATGAGCATGACTTATCACCACCAAACAAATGATTAGAAGTGCTTGGAATTTTTTTTGAGATGTTTTTCATTAGGCTGACAGGGCTAGTGGGTCTAATAGGTACCCTTGCAAAAAGTGTAAAATTGAGTATAGAAAGACAAACAAAATAAACACAAAGAAAGCATAAATGCATGAGAGATTTTACCGTGTGTTGATGTGTTTTCTTGTCACACATCAAATAGAGTGTTTTCTTTCTTAGGGTTTTGTTGAAGGTGATTTTTTCCTTTCAAAGAATTTTGTGAATTATCCTATTTGACTTTTCCTTTCATCTTTTCTTCTCATATTTCTTTCAAATTAGATTTTCTGTGTGTGCTCAACAAGTGGATTAATATAGGTCCGATTATGATTTTCTCTATTCTTTTGAAAACTTTCATAACATTTTAGGTCTAAGGAAACAAAATCCCTAGTTTCTAAAAAGTGTATGCAGTTTAATTACGATTTATCTAATAGTCCAAGACATTGTTAAATTTTTCACTTTTGGGATTTTGTTGTTAATTTCCCCACAAAGAACTAGTCAAATGTCATTTTGCATTTGTGAATTTATGTGGTGATGTATTAGTGGATTCTTGTGCAAGTGATGTTTTAAAACCTTGTTTGATATTAACACAACAATCTTTTAAATTTCTTTAATGACTTGTCCATTGTATTTTCCTTTCATCTTGAAAAGTAAAATTTGATTCTAGATTCACATTATTTTATAAGGAAGGTAAATATTTGTTGAAAGTAGATCCAATAGGTAAAATCTCTTTACATTCATATTTATTCATATTTATTCTTTATGTGATTAATAAGAAAATATGCTAGATAAGAGCTTTATTGAAATATTTGTTATGGTTTGTTCTTTAGCACTCACTCATTGCATTCATTAGAAAACATATAGAATAATATTCCATCTATAAAAATAGTACTACCACCTTTATAAAAAAGAGGAGAGTCTTTCTTGTTTACCACAAGATCTTCTCTCAACGTTATTCATTTTCCTTTGAATGGAAAGAAATCAACACCTTGGAAACCATTTACTCGCAAAACCAACCAAAAAGATAAAAATTCTATCATCCTTGGCAAATCCACCCAGTCTAGCTAAAGAATAATTTGTTTTGTGCAATTTACAATAGAGAACATCGATATTTTAATTAGGCTTTATCACCTTAAACACCATGAGCCCATAAGACCAACAATAAACCCATTATTGATCTAATCAAGGTTAACATAATTACTCTTTACCAAGTTAAGGTTATTCCCCCCTTTAAACTTGATTTTGGATAAAAACCTACCCCACTTAAAGCTTATGAACCAAGTATCCAAAAATATAACATACCCCACTTTAATTATGTCACCCAGGTTTACTTTTATACTTTACACTAATGGACCATCGAATTAAGGGTATGTATGCCTAAACAAGATCTTACATCAGTATGCCCATTTACATGTGATTAAATCATGTTTTCATTATATTGACCTTAGAGGATGTTTATCAATGCTCCATTTACTTTAAGTGTCATCAAATTCAAACATTTGACCTCACCACTACTTACACCATTATCCATTGGCATCTCAAATCCTCACATATTTAATAAGAAACACATGCATTGCTTCTTTTCATCTGGTTGCATCACTACATATATAACATGATCGTATTTGCCCACCAATCTCTTATTTTATAAAAGAATACAATTTGGGACAAAACTTGCATAAATTAATAACCCTTTCCTCCACTTAGTGGACAAGGGAGAAATCTCCAAGAGCTTGAGTGGAGGTTATAAAACAAAGGTGTTTTTATGTCAAAAACACGTATAATAATAACCAACCTAGATTCCTGCTATGATGATGAGGCAGTTCGAGAGCACTTATTTGTGGAGATACCTTTCTAAAAAAGCCTACTAGGGACTATTTCAATGGTATAGTTACATAACACTTCATTTGGGGAATGGCTATATGATGAGGAGGAACTCTCGCTTTACCAAAATGAGAGTGAGGTAAGGCCATTCATAGTCTCTTTCCTCCCTGTAGTGTAGTGGGTTTTCTATCACACCACAAATGAATATGTGCATACACCAGAATGAAATGTTACACTAACTAGTTGAATACACCAAACCAATCCCTTTGGCCACCACCCAACATCTTCTTTCCAAACATAATCCTTTTCACCCTGTAACCTTCCTTATCTCCTAGTTAAGTTGATGTGGGTGAACTCTTGAACAAGCGACACCCACATGTAGAGGTTCACCAATGCGAAGAAAGGGAACCATACTAATTATTGAAAACATAACTCACAACATGACGAATGGACGTCTCACACCTAGACCCATTATAATTATTTGTGTAATCAGATATCAAGGTCAAAGTCAAGGTCAAGGTTAAGGTAAATGCTCAAGGCAAGGTCAAGGATGATAGGGCGTAAAGATTGGTAATAAACCAAGAGGGTCGTATTGGGATGATTATATATCTATGTATGGGTATATGGGGGTGATAGGTCAGACGGGGGACTTGATAGGAAGGATAAGGAGTAAATTAGGAGGACGCATGAGTTGTTGTGGCCATCCAATAGAGATTGATATATGTATCATCCTCATATGGAGGGGGAGAATGCTTTTTCATAAGGTAGGTGTGTTTAGATGCCTTTTGCTTCACAATTGTACAATACTTTATGCAAAAGATCGACCTATAATGGAAATTTCCCTCCTTCTCCTGCTTGGCTACTATATTTTCTATTTGCACTCCCTTCTGGAGTGAGAAAATTTTTCCTATTTCTACTGCCTGTTGCAACTGGAAATATTGGATTTCTAAACTAGAAACCCTTTAAGATAAATCTCCCTCTATGTGTACACTTTCTCTTCCACCTGACATTGGTTCTGCTCTAGCAAAATATTGCAAAACCCTCTGTGCCTAGACAAGAAATATTCTCTATGAAAATACTAAGTTGTTGTTGCTCCCGCAGCCTGCTGGAATTTCTATTCTGGACAAATCAATTTTTTTCCACTCTGCAACTGAAATTTGAACCCTGTATCCAACAATTCGCACTGCCTGGCTAGGCACTACCCAACACCTGAAAAATTTGTCTTGTTGCTCCCTCTTAACAACAAAATTTTCCTCTTCTTCCTCTTAGCTTCTTGTTCATCAAATACGCTTTGATACCATGTGAAAATTCCTTGAAATTTAGGAACTAGAAAGATTTCTTCTAATTGATATATTAATTATGCAGTTTATTTTATTTATGACAAAATAATGAAAATTCACGCTACAATTTCTTCTCAAAATAAAATACTGCAGAAGAAAAAATAGGAACTAAGAAATGCTAGCACACACACATAAATATTGACACTATTATTTTTGGCCAAATGTCGTCGGAAAAATCCAATGTGGGAAAACAGGTGCAATATCTAGGGGTTTTATTATTATGCAACAATGAGAAATTCTGAGTACAATTAGATGCACAAAACTGGCGATCCTCTACAAGATAGGCTAGCTACAAAAATTAGTGAGACAAATTAAGTATCACCCGACAATGATCCAGCTCCAAAACTAGCACAAACTGGGCTCCATGAAACCCCTGCGTCAAACTCTATGCTAATGTGGTGCAATCCCTCACACACTTGGCCTGAAAGTTGCTGTGATCAAGATGTCTAGCCCAACTCAGCCTCTAAGAATGACTTGTTGGATCCTCCAGATATTCTCTTGACCTCCAACAAGTCAATCAAACCACTGTCTAGCTAAATCGAACTCTATCTCTAAAGCTTCTGTGCAGCCTCATTGAGCAAACTCAACCCTCCTATAGCTGACTCTTCAGAACTAAAAAAATTCCTATAAACTCACTATCTCTACCCCTCTCTATCTATGTGTCCCCTCTCTGGCTCAAACTCTTCTGACATAATGCTTCTCTCTGGAAAATCGAACTTCCCAAGGAAACCCACTCTCCAAGTGTGTTTCTCCATCTACCCATTGACCTTCTCTTATAATCTCCAGTTGGGACTCCAATGACCAAGATTAAAACTTAATCGATGGTTGAGATAATCTCCAAGTCAATTTGTGTGATTTTCTAGAGAATTCTCACATTTCTCAATTAATTTCTATTAATTAATTGATTTCCCTAAGTTAGACTTAGGCATTTTTTAATTATCGATCAATTAATTTAATTGAGTTATTTCTAGGTGGAATTTCTAGAAACAATTTTTGGGTTGTGGAGAGCTCCCGTGTTTAGCCTCTCCATAAAGTTTCAAGACTACAACACCATTCAATGCTACAAAAACTAACACACTACATAATACAAAATATAAAATGAACTATGACTCACAATCTACTAACATATGATATATTATGGTATTCAGTGTTCATTTTTCCAAAGTTTCAAACATCATCATAAATTACATTTACGTATCATGAAATATAATTAAAATCCACTTCAACATTTAAATCCTATCGAGGAGTTGTAGCATTGTTGTCATGTCCACTTGAAGATGCAATTATTAGTGCCTCCCCATCAAAGAAAGTCATATGAGACATCACATTCAACGTCATAACCAAGTTAGGCAACTCTAGTTCCACATCCCATAGTTTGGTGGGCCCAAATTTGTATTCATCACTCTTGTGTGATAGGAGGCGAAGGTCCGAATGAACATACACTAGTTCCTCAACCTTCTTGGAGCTTGATCTATTTTGATTCACCAAATGGATGAAGCCATATGTAACCCAATGTAGAATTTCCATGAAATTATGATTCGCTAGTATGAACAATTTGAAAAAAAGTTTTCTTTTCACATAGACACATAATTTCTCTACCATATAGAAACGGAATAGAGCATAAATAATATGCATAAGTTCACACAAAAACAACACAAATTTTCTAGGGAACCCAATGAGGAAAACCCTCGCTTGCTTTAGAATTTTATTGAGGAAAAACTGAGCAATAGATCTCTTAAAAATAACCCTACTTTCATATAGAGTATAATATGATCTCTCAACCTTAGTCTAGGCTTGAAACAACCTACTTGAAATGACCTGCAATATGTTGATCTTCTTCCCCCTGCTATGTGCATTAGATGCTCCTATTTCATAGTGAAAATCTTTAAGAAATAGACCTTTATTTCCTAGCATTGGTTGAGTGTTAAAATTTGGCAGCTCAGAAATGAATTTCTCCTAGAAGAAAATATATATTTCAGTTCTATTTGAACCACCTATAATAAAATTTCGATTCTAACAATTCTAATATGACTTTCCAAAAATAGTAATCACATATCAATTTGCAAATGACTTTACAAAAATAGTAAGACATGTCTAAATGATCAAGGATGATCATGACATATGGAATCCACTTTAAAATCAAATCAATCATGATTTTACAAGTCAAGAATTAATAGTTTATCCTTACTAGTATTATTATTATTATGATATATTATTTATAAAATAGGCTAAAGTCATTCACCTTTAATGAATTAATAAAAACAAATTCTTAGTAGTCTCATGAAATAAGTCAATATCTTTCAATTTTATTTGAACCGCCTATAATAAAATTTCAATTCTAACAATTCTAATACGACTTTCCAAAACTAGTAAGCACATTTCAATTTGGAGTGACTTTCCAAAAATAGAAAGTCATGTATAAATGATCAAGGATGATCTTGACATATGGAATCCATTTTAAAATCAAATAAATCCTGATTTTACAGGTCAATAATTAATAGTTTATCCTTACTAGTTTATTATTATTATGATACTGTTATTTATAAAATAGGCTAAAGTCATTCACCTTTAATGAATTAATAAAAATGAATTCTCAATAGTCTCATGGAATAAGTCAATTAAACTGAGAATCTCTTACTTGGAAAATCAAATCTCTCTCTTGGAATAAAATAATAGCTCCACACTTAAGAGAATGTAACTCTCCCTCAATAATTCAACATATGGAAAAAGTGTAACTCCTCATTAAATGCACCTGTAACTTCCTCACTCAATTCGATTTGTAAATCTCACCAAATATTCTCTCATGTATAAGTGTAACTCTCTCTCTTTTTTATTTTGATTGTAACTCCCCAAGATAAGTGTATCTCTCTCTCTATTCTTGGGACGAATTACACTTCTCCTCAAGTAACTCCTCCCTCACAGAATTTGATTCTCCTATTGTTGGCTCAAGATATGAATTCATTTTGTAACTCCTCTCCTTTCTCATCTATTTAAGCAAGCAAAAGTGAGAGTTGAGTGTAGCATGTTCATTGTGAAGAAGGAGAGCGAGTGTTTAGTTCGTGCCAGAGAAGTTTGAGAGCAAGTAAAGAGCAAGAGCAAGAGAAGAGTTGGAGAAATTGTGAAGGACAGGGTATGATCAAGAGAAGGAGGAAATCTTGAAGCAAAGAGAAATAACACTTTAGATGGAAGTTGACCAGGCATTGGTGAATTTATTCATTCTCATTCTCTGTCTCTCTCTATCCGTACTCTGCTAAACAATTCAAGAAATCTAATATAAGAAGAATCATTTGGGTTTTCCCCCTTGAGGGGTTTTACCCTGGTCATTGGACCTAAATATCAATGTCTTATATTTGTGCTTTGCTGTCTTCATATGATCCTTAAGTTTATGTTCTATCTATAATTGTTGATTTGAAAAGTTTTGAAGAAGAAATTTCCATTCTAAGTAATTATAACAACATAGTACATTCAATTTTATGCAAAGTACAATTAATTTTCTGCATAGAACTTTTGAGTTTCTGTAAATAATTTTTAACTTTCCACATAGAACTTTAATATTTTAACATGGCATCAGAGCCTTGGTGAAGACAAGTCCAAGGAGACCAGAGATCACATGAAGAGACCCCACTTGTTGCCAAATTTTTCCAATCAAGATGACATCATCCTACTTCAAGGTGGAGAAGAAGTTGAATGATACTTCAAACTTTGGTCCATGGAAATCAATGCTAGATATCACTCTTGAAGAACACAAAATTCAGGAGCATGTTGAAGGCACAATAGCTAAACCACCAGATAATACAATCGTTGTTTTAAAATCCAAACATAAAAAGAGTGAATTCAAAGCTAGAAAAATTATCTTTGATTCTCTTAGTGACCATCTCATTACTTTTGTTTCTAGTTTTAAGAAAGCTAAAGAAATGTATGACAAACTAATTGACATGTTTACTGTTAGTAATAAGAACTATATTATTTCCTTGCAAAATAAGCTAAAGGACATCAATATGAACGAAGGAGAGACGGTTCAAGCATACTTCCTGATAATGACCCAAATAAAGAATCAACTGTCAACAATGCGTGAAGTTTTAGCTGACAAAGAAATGGTGTTGACTGCGCTTGGATGCCTTTCTTTTGTTTTGGAGAGTTTTTTCACCACCATCAACAATAGCAACGCTATTCCCACATTTGATGAGCTATTGGGAAAGTGTATCCAATAGGAGGCCAAAATGATATCCAAAGGGAGAATTTCACATCATGAAGAAGGAGAACCTATTGCATTTTCAACCTATGACAAGAGAAAGAAAGGTAATAGAGACTTATCATTTTTCAAAGAACCTACTTCAAAATCAATTGATTCCTTTAAAGATAATATAGACATGTCAAACGTTAGATGCTTTAACTGTCAAAAGCATGGTTACTTTGCTCGTGATTGTAGAGAAAGAAGAAGAGAACCTAGATTCAAACAAACATCCGGTTATAGAAAATATACTTTTGAAAATGAAAGAAAAGGCCGTCCTAAGAAAACAATAAATCAAAGGTAGAAATAATGCAACAAGAACTCAATCATATATTTTCTTGTTTATGCTCTTTCCAGTTCTTCTTATGCAAATTCATTTTATTGCTGGTATAGTTGATAGTGGTGCTTCCAAACATTTTACTGGTTACAAAGAAGCACTCTCTAATCTAGGTGAGAGGGAGACTAATTTAAATGTTATCCTTGGAGATAATTCTTGTCACCAAGTTAAAGGTTATAGTTTAGTTTCATTTCAGTTAGATGATGGAAAATCTATTTTTCTGCAAGAAGTTTTGTATGTATTTGGTTTGAAAAAGGATTTTGTATCCATATCTGCTCTAGATGATAAATGAATGAAAGTTGCTTTTATTTATAGAAAAGTTCTAACTTGGCCTTTGAACTCAATTATGAGAGAAGCCTTAATTCTTGGATCAATATGTGAAGTTTTTTTACAAAGTCAATGGTAAACTCATTCATGGACTGATCCATGATACCGGTTTTCAGTGTGAGCTGTGGCACAAAATATTTTCTTACATACATTGCAAATCCTTACCTCATGTAGGGAAGATGGTTTTTGGAATGCCTGAGATCAGAATGGATCATGAAGGAGTTTTCCCAGGATATGCAAGTAGAAAGCATATAAATGGACAATTCCATTCAAGAAAAATAAAAACAAGTCAGGTACTTAAGCTCATACATTTTGATCTATGTGGACCTATGTCTGTTACTTATCTTGGTGGCTACTTGTATTTCATGATTTTTATTTATGATTTTTCTCATAAGTCATGGATATTATTTTTAAAAATAAAGGGGAAGCATTTAACATGTTCAAAGATTTCAAGGCTCTGACTGAAAATCAAACTGGAAAGCTTATCAAAGCTTTTAGATCTGATAATGGGGGAGAGTTCACCTCCAATGATTTTAATTATCTTTGAAAAGACGTTGGAATAAAGAAAGAAACCATTGTGTCATACAATCCACAACAAAATGGTGTGGTGTGGCTAAGAGAAAGAACATAACCATTATGGAAGTGGTCAAAGCCATGCTGCATGATTAAAATCTACCAATTTTTTTGTGGGGAGAAGATGCAAATACGGTTGTTTATGTGCAAAATAGAAATCCTCATTAGGCTTTATACAATAAGAGTCTTGAAGAAATCCTCACTAGTGAATGACCTGAGGTGAATCATTTGAGAATCTTTGGTTGTCTTGTTCACTTCCATTTGCCGAAAGAGAAAAGGAACAAACTAGAAGCTTCAGGTAAGAAAGGTATGTTTGTTGGTTATTGTAGTGTGTGTGCCACAAGAGTAGGCCTCAATATGCATTTGACCCATAGTTTGGAACATGTGAAGAGCCACCTATCTGGCCAATAGGTGTAGTGAGACTTGTCTGTATGAATTCTTTAGGACAGGGGTTCCGCCACTTGATGTTTAATGAAACTTGGTTGTGTTTGATTCTTGTCTGTGTGACTTGTTTGAGTCATGTCTATATGATGCCTGTATTCTATCACTTAATTTCTTAGATTAAAATTGCTTGAGTGTAATCCTTGTCTATGTGACATGTGATGATCCTTTATTTTCCAAATTTGTGTCAAGTGGATGATTCTTCTTTAGATTGCGACTTCAATGTTACAATTGTTACAAAGCAAAGTTGAATCAAGATGAATGAAAGAGATTAGAGGAAGCATATATCTTTGATGCAAAAAGAAATTCCTCCCTAGCTGAGAGGGAGTGTTAAAATTTGGCAGCTCAAGAATGAGTTTCTTATAGAAGAAATCATATATTTCAGTTTTTGTTTGAACCATCTATAATAAAATTTAATTTCTAACAATTCTAATATGAATTTCAAAAAATAGTAAGTCACATCTCAATTTGGAAGTAACTTTCCAAAAATAGAAAGTCATGTCTAAATGATCAAGGATGATCTCGAAATATGGAATCCACTTTAAAATCAAATCAATCATGATTATAGAAGTCAAGAATTAATATTTTATCCTTACTAGTATTATTATTATTATGATACTATTATTTATAAAATAATCTAAAGTCATTCACCTTTATTGAATGAATAAAAACAAATTCCCAATAGTATCATGAAATAAGTCAATTAAATTGAGAATCTCTTACATGGAAAATCAAACCTCTCTCCTGGAATAAAATAGTAACTCCACATTTAGGAGAATTTAAATCTCCCTCACTAATTCGATGTATGGCAAAAGTGTAACTTCTCATTAAATGCACTTGTAACTCCCTCATTTAATTGGATTTGTAACTCTCACCAATTATTCTCTCATGTCTAAGTGTAACTCTCTCTCTTCCTATTTCTAATTGTAACTCCTAAAGACAAGTGTACCTCTCTCTATTCATGGGATGAGTTACACTTTTTCTCAAGTAACCCCTCCCTCATGGAATTCGATTCATCTATTGTTTGCTCAAGGCATGAATTCATTTTGTAACTCCTCTCCTTTCTCATCTATTTAAGAAAGAGCAAGTGAGAGTTGAGTGTAGCATGTTCATTGTGAAGAAGAGAACAAGTGTTGAGTGTGTGCAAGAGAAGTGTGAGAGAAAGTAAAGAGCAAGAGCAAGAGCAAGAGCAAGAGAAGAATTGGAGCAAGAGTGAAGGACAAGAAATGATCAAGAGGAGGATATCTTTGAGGAAAGAGCAAGAGCACTTCAACCACAAGTTGATCAGGCATTGGTTACTTTATTCATTTTGATTCTCTCTCTCTCTCTCTCTCTCTGTTTCTGTACTCCACTAAACAATTAAATAAATCTAATGGAAGAAGAATCATTTGGGTTTTCTCCCTTGACGACTTTTGCTCTAGTCATTGGACCTAAATCTCAGTGTCTCATATTTGTGCTTGCATGTATTCATATGATCCATAAGTTTATGTTCTATCTACAATTGTTGATCTGAAAAGTTTTGAAGAAGAAATTTACATTCTAAGTAATTGTAAGAGCATAGTACATTTAATTTTCTGCAAAGTACATTCAGTTTTTTGCATAGAAATTTCAAGTTTCTCCAAATATTTGTTAAGTTTATGCATAGAACTTTCAGATTTTAACACTGAGATCCTGTTAAATAGGGATTTCCCCTATTTCTATGCACACTTCCAAGAAGAAATGCTCTCCACAATAACTCGCACAAGAAACTCTTGGCTCATTCCTCAACAATCTCTCTTGCTCACAAACTCATGCTCAATAATAAATAACAAGTGTGCCATCAATTTCCTTATAAGCAATTAAATTTGGCTATTGTTATTAAGTTTCTAAATTAGGAGTTGAACTAGAGCTTTTCTAGTTAACGAAAGTCAACACAATTAGTTAACTAGATCCTCCTAAAATTTGGGAGGCTAACTCCACTTGTTCTTTTAATTTTAGCTAACACACTTGTTCTTTTAGGACTAGTGCAGAGTAAGGTGGTGTTTCAGGTCATCAAATTCCTTCTGTTGTGACTCAATCCAAAAAAAAAGAATTCTTTTTCTCTACCCTTGGTCACTTGAATTAAGGGCCAAGTGATATAAGAGAAACCCAACATGAATCTTTGGTAAAATTTAGCAAGTCCCAAGAAGCTACAAAGCTTTGTTAGGTTCATCGAGGCTGACAAATCATGAATGACTTGAATCTTGGCTAGATCCACATGCATACCTTCCTCATCAATAATATAGCCTAGGCATTAGACCTTGTTAATGTTTAAGGATAAATTTTCCAAGTTAGCACATAACTTGTGCTACCACAGAGTGTGAAGGGCCTGCTGAATAGCTGCAAATGTTATGCCAAACTCTTATTGAAGATGAGGATATCATCTAGGTATATAACTACGAAAGAGTTGGTGAAAGGCCAAAATATATCTTCCATCAGTCTCATGAAATTTTTTGGGGCATTCGTAAAACCAAAGGGCATGTCCAACATTTCAAAAAGGCCCTCCTTGGACTTGAATGCAGTCTTCCACACATTAGTTGGCTCTATTGGGACTTGATGGTAGTTGAACTTCAAATAAATCTTACTGAGTTACTTTTCTCCCTTTAGCTGGTCAAGAAGGCCATCAATTTAGGGAATTGGGTACCAGTACTTAACGATGATTTTGTTCAAGGCATGATAATACATGCATAGTCGGCATGTCCCATCTTTCTTCTGCATGAGTACAATTAGGATTCCATAGGGTGAGGAACTCGATTTAATTGTCCTTTTTGGTGAAAATATTATATATGTCACTTGATATCTTCATTTTCCAGAAGAGGCTAGTGGTAGATTGACCCATTCGGTAGAGGTGCATTGGGGGACAGATTTTTTGAATGCTTGACCTGACAGTGCAAAGGTACCCTAGTGGGTGAGGATAACATGTCTCTGTATTATTCCACGACCTTACCCACTTGCCTCTACTACATAGAGGACCCCTATGTGGAGGCCATGGATGTGGCCACAATCTTATCCTTACTTTGATACCAAATCAAGAAGAAAACACATTTTCCAGTTTATGAGATGACCTTATTACATTGCTCAGCAGAGATAAAAAAAATGGAAGTAGGCGAGACTACCTTTGGCATCTTGTATAGTTTATTGCCTAAAGTAATAATAACACTATGAGCTCTAGACTCATATACAACATGACACTTCCATAAGTATGGTTGTCCTAGGAAAACATCAAAAAATTCAAGGGGAGCAACACCACACAATACCTCATTCTCAGAAGGCTTGATGTTGTAGGGCAGGAGACACTGTTGGCTGATGCAAAGACCTCACCCTTGGTGGAACCACCTGATGGTGTATGGATGAGGGTGTGGTGTATAGTTTATTTCCTAAAGTAATAATAACACTGAGGTATAGACTCATATACAACATGACACTTCCATAAGTGTGGTTGTCCTAGGAAAACATCAAAAAATCAAGGGGAGAAAAACCACACAATACCTCATCCTCAGAAGGCTTGATGTTGTAGGGCAGGATACACTGCTGGCTGATGCAAAGACCTCGCCCTTGGTGGAACCACCTAATGGTGTATGGATAGGGTGTGGTGTTATTATTAGGCCTATCTACTTAACAAACTCTACTAAGATGAGGTTCTTTTGATTACTGTTATTGATAATGAAACATAATGGAGCACCCTTCACCCACATTTGTGAGTGAAAGAGGCACTCACCTTCCTCCATATCTTTGGGCTCTCTTTGTTGGAACTTGGTGGTGGAAAAAATAGCATTGGGTTTTGCATCAATGATTTGTTTCCCCTTGTCTACGTTTGGTTTAGAGTTAGAACCTACAACTGACTTTGAGGCTTTTAGCTCAATCACCATTAACTAACTTGCACAAAATTCATTGGTGTTATGAGAGGGGCACTTGTGGAAATCACACCACTTTCTAGTGTCTTTCCTCATCTTCTCATTACCATTATTGTTTGTGGCTAATGTGGGTTTTCCTAGGGAGGCCCACCCCATATCTTTCCTTTGTTCTACGATTTGGAGATGCACTTGCCCTACTTTTGTTGTGAAGGATTCATATATCCAAAGTCTTGCTTCTTTTGTTTACATTTTTTCTGTATTTTGATAGCATATCAATATGCACACCAAGTGAGGAGATGTCCACAAACTCCATTCTATATAAATGTATCTATGTGTTATATTCTTTTCATGACTAGTCACATGTGCAGGGGGGGGGGGCACAAGGGGGGCGTTAGCCCCAATTGTTCATTGTGATGGGCACAACATGGGGGTCACAGGTGGGGTGCAACCCCCCCTTGTTGGGGGGTATTAGGGGAAATTTGTTTCTGGATGCTATATTAGGTGGGCGCACCTACCTATGGTTTTGTACATGGGTTTTGCACATGGTTTTGCGCATGATGGTTTTTTTCCTTGGTATTTTGTAGATCTCGCCAAGGGAACTACTATTATGTTCTAATCCAAGGTTAATGGATTGGGGTTTACGAATGATTCGACATGCATATATATGTATTGTGACATTGAAAGGAATATAATGAAAAATCAATCTGGTAGTCCCGGTTTTGGGATCCAGGGGAAATATCTATGTATTTGTTTTATATTCTCGTCATTGTTTATTTTCTTTTTTTAGAATTCTTCTGCAGGTAATTTCTCTACAGGGTTAAAACCTACACTGTGCAACCAACCACGGAACTTGAGCACGATATGTCACTCAAAGTCTTTGATACTCATCGTGGTGTGCAAGATATGAAAGATAATTGTGAACTTTGCAATCATTGGTGTCTTTCCTGTTGTAGTGTGGTCCATCTCATGTACTAGTCTTCATAGCTTTCAAAAGGGTGATACTCTTCCTTACCAACATCCCTAAAAGAGTCCCAAGTGGGTGCGATTGAAAACAATGCAGATTCCTTCGTGGTCCTCTACTCGACATAATAAGTTTCCCAACAATCCTTGACATGGGAGGGAACCTTAAGGACTGCAAAGGTAATCTTTTCTCTATTGGAAAATTTGTGGACCAAAAAATACCCTTCTAGCTGATTTAACCATTTATCTAGAGCATCCGCATATATTTGGCCTTCAAATATGGGAATATAAAAATTAACTTGTACCTTAAAGGGGGTGGTGCCTCCAAGGTGGCCATTGGATGAAGTGTCACATATTGGCATCAGTCGAAGGATTTGGAAAAAAATATCCATCATCTCATTCCTTTGTTGCTCGAGGGCTTCTTCGAGCAACAATATAATAAGATCTCCTCCTCCCTAGTCTTTCTTTTCTTCTGCTATGGGAGGTCGTCGAGGTCGACAAGGATTGTCCTACAATGGCTCAAGCAGTTTGAGTCCCAACTCCTTATAGCCTGACCTCATTGGGGACATACATATAAAAACATATAAAGAGAAGACCACCATGATACAATTGCTCCAAAATTTATGAAATGAATGAAATGATATACATATTTATAACCAAAATGCAATGATATAATGAAACTTGACTTCTACTAATAAATGGAAAATTCTAAAACTGTATAAATGTAGATTGAAAAGAAACTAGCTCGAATGCCAGTAGCTTATCTATGCGAAGAGATGTGATAGCTACATGCCTTCACTCAAAACTATCTTACAATGAGGCTTGAAGGCCTTTTTTATTGTAAAGAATCAATAATAGACCCTAAACATCCTAAAACCTAACCCTAGGAGATGAAGTTCCAAAGGCTTATGGGCTTCAATGGGATAAATTGGAACATCAACTTCCCGGGGTTGTAACTTTGACATACGATCTCCATCTAGTGCACACGATAGCTTGTTTGAATGATCTTTCTTATAAGTACGTTTTCAACTGCACTTTATAGTTTATAACTTTTGAGTTCCCATTTCCAAAAAAACTTATGTTTAGGCATCAAATGACTCCAAAAGTTTAGGACCTAAAAAATGTAAAAAAAACTGTCAAAATAGAAAACAATGTTGTGAGCTAGCAGAATAAATGGGTGGCCATTGATATCCACCCGGATCAGTCTAAGTGTATCTTGCTCTGATATCATAAATAAAAGTGAGCACATAAAGAAAAACAAAATAAATAGAGAACAAGCATACAAGTACAAGATATTTTACCTTAAAAAGGATTTTCTAAGAAAACTGACATCCAAATATATATCTTCTATTACCCTTGGCCAAGATGCCCAAGTATACCAAAAAACATGGCACTTGAGGCATTTTAGATTAGAGAACTTCAAGCCTTTAAACATACTTTATCATATCACATACCATGAGTGAATACCACTAAATACCCAATACCATGGGCTTGTAAACCACAAGGGTAAGCCCATCACTGAAATAACCAAGATTAACTTAATTTCTCTTTGATTGAGTTAATAGTAACCCAACATAAAGATGGTATAATACAAACTATCATAGTCCCCCTATGATGTTTTTTATGTATGATTCTCTACCCCCTTCCTAATCTATAGTCTTGTTCTTAGCAAATACATATAAGGTTTAAGAAGTGGATATCACTCTTAATGTAAGAGTTCACATTTGATATATACTCAAGAACAATTTAATCATAGCTTCAAAGAGAATGAAGTAATAGGTACATCAAGGTCACTTAGAAAACTATAAGTATGAATAAGGGAATTAGGTGTTTTTATGTATAAAACACTATAAGCATACATCTCTCATGGAGATGAGCCCACAAAATCTAGCAATCAAGTTCCACTACCCTTATCATATCCTCTAGCAAATTGGAGAGCTATCTATAGATGGGCTCTCTTGGCCCACTCTAATATCCACCTAATTTTTCATGCATCGCATTTGAATAAAGTGATTGGGTTAAATTTCCACATTTTGACTATTATCCTAAAAGTTAATCAAGATGGTTCCATTTGGTTCAATCGACCTCCATATCCCACTCACCTTGCAATAGAGAAGATGCATTCATATTTGTAAAATATTTTTTTTTGGGAAATATTAAGGAAGATATAATATAGTTTGTGGCTTGGTGTCTAGAATGTCAATAAGTTAATGTTGAATCTTATCATAATATAGCCTGATATAAATTGATGATATAAAGAAACCAAATGGGAGGTCATATCACTGGGTTTAATGGGGTGATTATCTATGACTATCTAAAGGAATTATTGGACCGAGGTGGTAGTTTACAAGCTAATGAAGATTGCTTATTTTATCCTTGTTAAGAGCACCTTCAACACATGTACCATTATCCATGTTTTTCTCAGGAAGATTATTCATTTACATGGGGTGCCTCAAAAAATCCTTTCATTTAAAGATCCTTTATTTATGTCAAGGTTTTGGCAAAGCTTCTGAATTCCTATAAGAACTTAGCTAAACTACATTATTACATATCATCAAAAGATAGATGTTCAAAAAGAGAGAGTTGACAAAGTATTGGAGGATATGTTAAGAACATGTAGCATGGACTAGTAAAATCAATGGGAGAAGTTTATATCTTTGGTTGACTTTTCCTAGAACAAAAGTTATCACAATTTCATTTAGAATGCCATATGTGTTCCTATACGGTAGACCCTGTATAACCCCTTTGAGTTGGAACCAATTAGAGGATCAAGTCATGTTAGAAATCTAATTGATTCATGAAATGGAAGAAAATATAACTAAGTTTAAGCAAAGGCGTAAGGAATATAGTGACCGAAAAAAAATTAATGTAGATTCCAAAATAATAACATAATCTATTAAAAAGGCAGTGAAGAATTCTCGAGTCAGGCATACTAAGAGTTCCTTTTCATTTGGTAAAGGAACAAAGATATCTCCTAGAATAATTGGGCCATTCAAGATTGGTAAAAGGGATCAAAATAATTTCTTAGTATGTTTAACTATCATTCCATTTAGGAAACATGCATAATATATTTCATGTTTATTTATTTATACATTATGTCCATGACCCTCCACATGTGTCTAAATTGAAAGAACCGCAAAATTCCATGGAAGGAATCAATGTTGGATATGTATTATATTCATATCCACTAAGTGTAGTTGGGGGGTAATGTGGGTTGTGGGGGGGTGTTCATAGGGGGTGCAAAGTTCTCGATTTTTTTAGGAGGTGTTTTATGTCCATATTTGGCAGTTTTCAACACACAATTTTTGCTTTTAGCGATTTTATGGTACATGGTGGTTTAATCCATGGTTTTACATGGGGAATTCCCTAGTTGTATAACATATTAACATGTTTGTTCATATAAAGGGTTAAAAAATGGAAATAAATGAAAAAATATATATTGCATTGTATATAGGGTTATAATGTTTTTTTTTATTATACATAACAATATATGTATTTTTTTGGGTGGGGGGCATTTTTTGGCATGTTAGGGCTCATTAGTCTTCAAACTATAATTCCACACTTTGTCCATCCTTGTTGCGTTTAAAAATATACAAAATTAAAGTGCATGTGGTGGGGATTCAATATTGAAACATATTAACACTTTAATAAAATTTTTAAAACATTTCAATATACCAAGCAAATCGATGAAAATCAACAAGTGCAATTCAGAGTGTGTTATAGCTGCTACAACACCCCTCTAAAATTTTGCTCATGCTTTGATTTTGGAGCCTCTATTTTGTCTATAGGATTTCATCTTTCACTTTCACAAGTATTCATGCCATTTTAAAGACTTATCCTTCTGTGCAGTGCTTGTGATGTTTTATTTTGACCAGGGTTTGAAACTTTTCTAACACAAGCCATCTCCTGCATTGACCTTGCAACATTGCTGGTATTCCCTCTTAGAACTGTGAAATCCATTGCCTATAGAAATTCTGATGAGCCTGAGGATATGAATTGCACAATCTTGGAAGGCAAGCCATCCTTGAGCTCGAAAACTGCACAAAAAATATCTTTCCCCTCAGAAACTATGTAATTCACTAAGGTAAGGAATTACATAAGCCATTGAGCTTGGGAATTGCGCAATCCCCTTTGACAGTGTGAAAAAGTAGTTTTCAGAAAATCAAATTTGGCATCCCTAAAAAATAGGCGTTTCCTAATTAATGTCCGGGTAAGTCCACTAAGTTTTTAATTATGACTTTCAAACAAGTGGCACTTTTTCCTTGATTTTAGGCATGTGTGTCAGAAACCCTAACCCGCCTAAATATATTTAATATATACCCTCAAAGATCATTTTCAAACTTGATATTAGAGCTCTATCCTTCCCAAGGAGCTCAAGGAGATTTTGGTTGAGTTTGCGGCACTTTTCTGGGTAAGTTGGGCATGTATTGCTTTTTGTCTCTTTTTCTGTCGCATTTGTCGCTTTTGCTTCTATGAGTGTTATTTTGCTTGGTTCTTTTAATAGTAGATAAAATTTTAAATTATATTAGCTTGTACAAGTGTTGGTTTTGTCTATCGTTCACATTTTCCAAGTGTCACATTAAGTTCTTTCTTTTTACCCCCCAGTTGTTGCCGTTGTTGGGTCTTTTTTTTGCATGTTCATTTTTCCTCTTACATGTTGGATTTTGACACTTCGTTTTTACTGATATATCTTCCCCTTAGCCAAATATTCATTTCTCCCTGCCCCAACATTCATATCTATCATTGTTTTCTCTCTTTCCCAGGTATATTTGCACAATCATGGCCAACAATTCCCTTATCCAACTGCACATTTCACATATCCTAGAGACAAGCCTCGAGCTTGGCCTCTGAGACTGCGTAATAGGCAGACACTGGCTTACCCAACTAAGCATTGCATATTCACAAGCTTCAACCCTCATCCCTAACCACAGGGACTGTGCAATGCACAATTCCTTCCCTCACTCTACCCAAGTGGTTCCTGTGCATTGCACAGTCTCAAGCCTCTAGCTACCTCCTTGACTGTTGAAACTACGCAATGCAAAATTCATGAGGCCATTGTACCACCATCAACCCAGGAATTGCACAATCCTTCTTATTAATGTGTGAGTTGTTGTTGAATAGACTAATTTGCTTAAGCTAATTTGTGTTTTCCATGAGTGCATTTTGTCATAAAAGTACTACAGATTTTGAGGTTATCTTTCTCCATTAGTTGTTATCATCATGGCACCAAAGAGATCCACCTCAAAGGACACCATAAAAAGTGCAACACCGATTAGATAGTTGAGAATGTTCCTTCCACTATGCCAGTGATTTCATATACTCAAATATTCATTGCGAAATACTCAGACATTACATGGCACACAATGAAATATGTTTACACAACAAGCAATTTCAAAGCAGATCTTAAAGACAAGCATGTTTACATCAATGTGCAAAGGTCAGGATTACACAATATTACATGCAGGTATCTAGCCTTTCCATGTGCAAACATTTTCAACTGTATTCTGTAACATACAGATACAAATACCATGACTCTCAACAGTGCCAGTGGGCAAAGGCTTGCCTCTTTTCTAGCACATGATTTTCAAAGCACGTATCATTTATTGCTGCCAGAACCTTACATGGATTCACACTTCTATGTAGTCACTAGCTACTTGAGCACAAAGGATGTCATCAAAGGTTGGGTGAAAGAGCCATCCAAGTTCCGCCAGACACCTAACAACACCTACAAGAACAAATCTCTTATGAAGGATTTTCAGTACTTTATAGTTCTATGTTGTCGGATATATGGTCAACATAGTACTGAAACCTTTCCAGAAGGCTGGGAATTCTTTCTACATCAGATTTTGAATGAAGGAAAACCATTTAACTAGTCGAACTTGCTAGCTCAACAGTTGAGGATTCATGTCACTAATGCTAAGAACCCTCCCAAGGGTAAGCAAGTCAGACTCTACATGTATGCTTATTTGTTGGATGCGATATGTGCTCAGAACTCTTTTCCTGGCATGTGTTGGACTTGGTCACCAAATGAAACTGCTGTGCACATTTACTGCTCGTTGCTTTCAAAGTGTATCTATAAAGGAGTCATGGAAAATATGGCTAATCACTTATACCATTGTACAAGTTGATCTTTGAGGGAGACCCTCCTTGCATGTTGTGTGAGGCGATGGAAGCAGTGTTAGAGTTGGATGATTAGTTTTCCTCACTAGATGACACTTACCTCAGAGTGTTTGGAAGTTAGAAGTCTCCACATATTTACCAAGGTATGCCACCGATAAATTGGTCACGTAGTAAGTGGCTAATCATCTTTCCACAGGTTTGGTAGGAGTATTGAAGAGGAATAAGAAAGCACCTTGGCCTACCCTTCATTTTCAAATTAGATTGTTCAAGACCAAGAATATAAAGGATGTTGAGACTGAAGGCAAAGAGATAAAGAATTTTTCATTCAATCGCATGGAATTTAACTAGTATGATCCTACGAGCATTTGCAAGAAAAACTGTGCAAATATTCATTTCAGTTGGCCGAGCGAGACTTATTCTAGACTCGAGGAAGAAAGGATAAATTTTTTTTTCAATACATCTAAGCCTCACCAACCAGTTAGCTTCAAAAGGACATCACAAGTTACTCCTCAGAAAGAAGTCACTCTAGACGTAAAACTAGCAGAAAGGCACAACCTAGTGCACAGAAAAGGCAAGAGAAAGGTTTGACAGAAGAATAAAGCCACAAGTTTAAAGCAGATCCCATCATCTTAAGAGTGTCCATAACATCAGAAAGAAAGAGGAAGAAGGAGGTAGAACTAAAGCAGAAGGAAGACCAAGAGAAAAAGAGACTAGAATAAGAAAGTAAAAAACAAGAAGAAGAAAGTTGGAGAAAAGAAGAAGAAGAAGCAACATAGAAGCAAGCCGAAAAAGAGGAACATAACCATCTACTGGAAGAAGAGAGCAAGCAATTGCAGGATGCAAAAATTAATGTGTAGATTCGATACTGCTCAAGAAATTTACTAAATCACAATACTTGAAGTTACTATATTAATATGCAGAATTTAATTCACCATCAAAAGCAAGAACCATTAACATTAAAAAAGAATCATCACACATGCACAAATATTTAAATAGGGGAAAACAACTACTCAAAACCCCTTACTATCTATATTTCATTAATCAGGGAATAGAGAAGAAATACAATGCTTTCTCAAGCCTAAGCACACCATGCAAGTGTATAGTCTATACCTCTGCCTGACTGACTGAATTTGGCCTAACACTTATGTTGGGCGCGGGATCCCCCAAGGGAAGTTTTGGGGCTTAAAGCCCAAACTTTAACAAAATCCAATGTAAAGACTCTGCGTTTTGTGGGCGTGGAGCGTAAACTTGTAAATGAGTCATAGGGTTGTCTGCCCTCATCTTTGTAATGTAATTTTGGCGTTAGAGATCTACCCATGGTTCGCGGACCATGAGATTTTATAAATAGAGCGAGGCTTTAAGTTGTAAATAAGTTAGAGAAGTAGGCAATAGATGGAGAATTGAGTCTTGTCTAAAGTGTAGAGTCGAATCTTTGGGTCGTAGAGTAGGAGAAGGCTCTGTAGTTGAGTGCACAGAGGCCTAGTAGTCCACAACTGACTGCACAGGGCAGGTTGAGTTTGTAACTGATTGAAACATTAATAAAGAGAAGTCTTATACCATTCTTGTGTATTTATTTACTATTTTATGCATTGAATGTATCGGGTATAAATTACATTTATGTTGTTTATAAGATGTGCAAACTTATATGATTATGTTGATTAAGTAAATATAAGATAAGGTATATGTTTATGTGAAGGTAACTAACATTTATAAGAAGATAAGTATGATATATGGTGTAACTTGGGGAAATAGTGCAGACCACTGCTTTAGCAGCATGAAAGCACTTCCGCCCCTGGTTAGGGTTGTGCGAAGGCGATTATAACAGATAATGAAGGCCTCGTAGGTCAGGATAGTGCGTGAAGTGACCTGCGTGAAGGTATTCACAGTTGGACTAAACCGACCCCTCAAACATCTCAAGGGTGCGGAAACTTGGTTCCAGCATCCCCCCATACTGCTTTGGGTGAGACCTCAGTCCGCGCTCCATTGGTTGTTGCCAAAAGGGCCAGTAGTGTAGGGATTTGTTTGGCTAATTAACTCCGAACCTGGGTCAAGCCCCCTCAAGCCAACAAATGGTTCCGTTGCTGGGACCGGAATCTGCATAGAGATGTTTGATGTCGTATCATTGGAATCCAACTAAGAAGGAAATTGAATGTTGGTTGGATAGGAGGATTCACGAGTTCGTGACGCAGGAAAATAGGAACTCGTGATCGACAAAAGAAGAGTGGTTAGATTGCTACCTGTACACAGAGATCCACAAAATCTTCTTCGCATCTTTCCCTACTGAGTTGTACGAGTGGATCGTGAGGTTAGCAGATAGCCAAGGAAGGTGGAAAATCGATAATCTTATTGTGTGGACCCCAGAGTTGGTGTGAAGATTGGAAGCATTGGAGGATAAGATCGCCCACGCTATTGATCACTGGCTCGATCATATTATAGGAGGATTCATTACTGAGTTCACGGTAGATACTTCAGTTAGCTATAGTGAGGCAGAGCGATGCTTTCTCAAAGGACCACGAGGTAAGTACGTAAAGTCTCTTAATACTTGGATTAAAATGCTATTGTGTTAAAAGAGGCTTGTGTAATTACCTTGATGTTCAAAGCTATGCGAAGTGGAAAAACCTACAGAAACAAAGGAAGTAAGGGACTAGAGAATAGCCCTTTGATTTCACCTTCGTGAGGGGATGAGGAAGAGCTTGTGAATGTCTCTCCGCGAAGTGCGATCCATTTGATAAGGAAAATGATTCCGTGCACACCACCCCTGCCCACACCACCACCAGTTTCACCACCTTCACATCCATCTTCACCCGTACCACCTCTGCCACCACCGTGAGTCAATATGGCAAGCACGATAAAGTTTCATGTGTTCAAGGGAGTAGGAAATGAGGATACAGACCAGTTTTGGTTCGTGATAAGAGACGTATGGGAAGAACAGGGAGTTATAGATGATAATATAAAGAAAGCGAGACTAGTTAGTGCCCTGCAGGACCGTGCACTAACTTGGTATATTAAGCATTCCAATGACAATCCGAATGTCGGAATCACGGATATCCAAATTGCGCTAAACAAGGAATTTAGCAGGCCGAAGTCAGAAGCACAGTCGATCATTGGATTCAAAGATATAACAATGCTACTAGGCAAGACTCCTTGGGAGCTGGATCAGAGGCTGAAGTGCATGATTCGTGAAGCTAATATGAATTTGACAGATGGACAACACTGTGAATGGTTTTTAGCATCGCTAACGCCACATTTGAGGAGCGCGCTATCACAGTAGAAGTTAATGACTTAGGAAGAGGCCTTAGAGATCGCGATGAGGCTGCATGAAACCACAATGTAGGATCCTAACTTGGGAGTTCAACAGATCCATGCGCAGTTGAAAAACTTATGCCTTCAGATGCAGAGTCTAAAACAATACAGGACAACCCGACTAGAAGTGCGTGAAGAGGTGTGGTGCGTAAAATGAAAGGGTCAAGGTCATCATAAGGACCACTGCACTGTTTCATGAATTACCTCATGGGAGGAGGACTGATGCCATTAAGGACAAAAGCGAAAGCAGGACCTAGCGCGGCACCTGCTTTATGGTGCGCGATTTATCAAATAGGAGGAAATCATGCTACATACAATTGCCATTTGTTACAGAAGTACACACAGAATTTGCAACAATTGTTCTATAATTTTTGTAGATCGGTTGGACACAATGAGCACACTTGTAGAAGATATGAGCTGATGATGGATAGAACTCCCACCTATAGAGTTCAGGCCGAAACATGGCCCTTAGACCAGAACGCAGGAGTGGCACGAATCGAATTTGAGGGGCGCGGACGAGGCCGAGTTGGAGGAGGACCTGGAAGAGGTTGCGGATAGCTGATATGCTACAATTACGGAGGGCCAAGACATTATTCCCATGATTATACAAACCCAACACATCCATCATGTCTGTATTGTACCTTGTTTGATCATGAGACGAAAGATTGTCCTATGCTAATAGCTAGGATACACGACAAGGGAGCGCTACCACCTCCCCAGACTTAGAACCTGTAGATGATGAGGTTTGAGCCACACGAGGAAGATCCAAATGTGAACGTTGTGCTCCGAAGTGGAATCGTGACGAGAGATGATAAAGGCAAACAACCCGAAGATAGTACTTGGGTTCGCAAGGCTCCGACGAAAGAAGTAGAGTTTGATTTGGAGTGCGCTAAGGAAACCTTCATGGAAGCTAAAAAGAACTTTGCCGATGCCTCCACTTCAGAAAGAAAAGATAGATCGAAGTCGGAAATGGACCCATCTATGCTTACGACATTCCTGGAAACATGCATGAAGCTACTGCATGATAGTAACACTATAAAAGGATTGTAGGAACTCATTAACATATGCACTAGGACTGCGCTAGGAGAACCGCGCATAGTCCGAAAGGTTGGAAAACACAACACTAAGACAGGGAGAGAAATAATGCTAACCGCGTAGATTTGAGAATATGAGATGGAAAAAGTAATTCTGGATTTAGGATTGAAAGTGAATGTTCTGTCAAAGCAGACATGGGAGTGCATGGGGAGGCATATGCTGCAATGGTCTCCTATTCAGCGACGAATGGTGAACCAACAGAAGATAATACCCATGGGGTGATTGTAGGGAATCACCGTGGATATTGAGGGAGCGAGCGCACTAGCAAACTTTGAAGTAATAAAGATTGTTGATGACAACAATCCCTACCCTACGCTCTTAGGAATTGATTGGGCCACTGAAATGAACGTGATGATTAATTTGAAGAAGCGCAAGATGATTTTTGAGAAGAATTATCTGTGCGTAGTTATACCCTTAGACCCTGTTGAGGGATCACGCTACACTGAGACGGTGCGTGACTATGAAAGCGATGATGGTTTGGACTACATCTAGAAGATAACTGCGCCAGATCAGGACTGGGTAAATCCCAACGCAGACAGATAGATCTCATGGGAGTGCGAAAGCTCTTGTACATCAGATTTTGATGAGGAGATAGAGCGATGGCAGAACCGGTTACACGAGGTAACCATGCTAAACTGCAATATGATGACAAGATCGTTGCGATGGATATCGACAGAAGTGAGGGATCTGCCTACTTATGATGGGTTAAGTGAGGTAGATACTTTCCTAGATAAGTTTGAAAGGGAGGTTCCAGAAAAGCAACGTTTTTAGGCCTTGAATTGGGTACTATGCACTACGCTCGCAAGGTGGAGGGGTAATCACAAAGGGAGATTTGAGGACTGGTGCGAATGCAGAAGAATGATGTGCACGCGGTTTGGGAAGCCTAGAGTGCGATTGACAGATAAATGCAATGGGCAGGATAAACCGCACGAACATCTAGCCAGATGGATGTCGACATATGGAAAACAACCTGTGCAAATGCACATGAACTTCACGTTGGGAGATATGGTCAATAAGCATGTGTTGGGGGGCTAATTGCACAAATGGCTCCTTAAGTTGGAATGAAAAAATATGGAAAGAACGATTGCATAGAAGGTTATCCACGCGGAAGAATTTAGTGAGGTGTGCAAAGCACTGAATAAGGTATGTAGTGCGCAGTGAAGTGATTGGGACCTGCATGTACCATCATTTTTATGGGCTTATAGGACAACGTGCAAGAAAATGCCGGGATAGGTGCCTTCCAGGCTATCCTATGCGGTGAACGCTATAATACCAATGGAGTATATTGTGCCTAGTTTGTGCATAACAACGCTCATAGGTATGATGGACCGCGGAGCCTTGGAGGAAAGACTCACGCAGTTGGAGGAACTCGAGGAAGAATAATTTCTAGCTGTCTTTCACCAACAAGTACAAAAGCAACATGAAAAGGCCTAGCATGATCGACATATTAAGTTGCGCACCTTCAAGGTGAACGATTTGGTGTTACTGTATGATCGTAAGTTTGATAAATTCTCAGGAAAATTCAAAATGCATTCGCTGGGACCATATGTTATTAGGGAGGTCACAGACTAGGGCACGGTGCAGTTGGTAAAGTTAAATGGAGAACCTTTCCCAAGAAGAGTGAATGACAGTCGGTTGAAGCCATACACGGGTGGCCTGACTATCTGACTAGCCCATCGAAGCACAGTCTTAGCGCTCCATGTAGCTGAAAGGAGGCGTAGGACTATAAAAAAATGCAGGGAATGCAGGAGCAGATGTAAGGAAGCAGTTCAGATACCGCGGTCTTTGAACAACGCATGTAGGAGGTAAAACAGGTAGTTGCTCAGTGCACTGCCAATCTTGCAGCAGTTTGGGCAGAGTTGGGAGGTCTCTGCGTGAAGATATCCGCATCGACAGAGAGACTCGAGGGCGAGTCATGATGTTTGTGTTGGGGGCCTGTTGGGCATGGGATCCCCCAAGGGAAGTTTTGGGGCTTAAAGCCTAGATTTTGACTAAATCTGATGTAAAGACTCCACGTTTTGTTGGCACGGAGCGCGAGCTTGTAAATGAGTCATAGGGTTGTCTGCCCTCATCTTTGTAATATAATGTCGGCTTTAGAGATCTACCCATGGTCTGTAGACCATGCGATTGTATAAATAGAGCGAGGCTCTAAGTTGTAAATCAATTGGAGAAGTAGGCAATAGATGGAGAATTGAGTCTTGTCTAAAGTGTAGAGTCGAGTCTTTGAGTCGTAGAGTAGGAGAAGGCTCTGTAGGTGAGTGCGCAGAGGCCTAGTAGTTCGCAGCTGAGTGTGTGGACCCTTGCAGCTAAGTGCGCAGGGCAGGTTGAGTCTGTAATCGATTGAAGCATTAATAAAGAGAAGTTTTATACCATTCCTGTGTATTTATTTACTATTTTCTGCATTAAATGTATCAGGTATAAATTATATTTCTGTTGTTTATAAGATGCACGAACATAGATGATTATGTTGATTAAGTAAATATAAGATAAGGTATCTATTTACGTGAAGGTAACTAACATTTATAAGAAGATAAGTAAGATTTGTGGTGTAACTTGGGGAAATAGTGCAGATCGTTGCTTTAGCAGCACGAAAGCACCTCCGCCCTTGGTTAGGGTTGTACGAAGGCAATTATAATAGATTACGAAGGCCTCACAGGTCAGGATAATGCGCAAAGTGACTTGCATGAAGGTATTCATAGTTGGACTAAACCGACC
The DNA here is from genome assembly GCA_000404065.3 of Pinus taeda. Lineage (NCBI taxonomy): Eukaryota > Viridiplantae > Streptophyta > Pinopsida > Pinales > Pinaceae > Pinus > Pinus taeda. The sequence goes on along the minus strand of APFE031317217.1, from coordinate 126,957 downwards.
CCTCAGACATCTCAAGGGTGCGAAAACTTGGTTCCAACATCCCCCCATACTGCTTCGGGTGAGACCTCAGTCTGCGCTCCGTGGGCTGTTGCCAAAAGGGCCAGTAGTGTAAGGATTTGTTTGGCTAATTAAATCCAAATCTAGGTCAGGCCCCCTCAAGCCAACAACTTAGCCAATTTCAAGCCTTCCCAAGCTCCTATTTCCTTGTGTTGTTCCCTTGGGAAATTGTCCCTATTTTTTAGGAATTTCACACCAAGGAATTACGCAATAGCCTTAGGTTAATCTCTGACTGCATGCACCACTTGTACACAAGGGAATATTCTGCCACTGATAATACACTACCTTGTAATCTCCATCTCAATTGGGTAACTTATAATTCTCTACATGCAACAATTATTTTGGGTTGATTGATCACTGAGTGTGGTTGAAGTTCCACTTCCACAACTTGACCTCCACTAGTTCTTCTGACAATTAGAACTAGTTAAACTGCTAGTAGCTCAAATTAACTGAAATAAATTGCTACAAATTAGCAATCAATCATGTAGAACTAAAATGAAGTGTCTCCAACTCAAATTTGCTGAGTTAATTGAGTGAGAGGAAATTTTGCTAAAATAGAAATTCTAATTTTAATCTAGTTTGACCAAGGAAAAGTCAAAACTATATTTTCTTCCTGCATTTTCAACACTCCCTCTCAACAAGAAAGAGATTATCAACCAACCCTATCTTGCACACGTGGAACTCAAATTTTCCTCTTAACAAAGACTTCGTCAAAATATATACATCCTGTTCCTATGTCAGAATGTACTGCAACAACATAGTCCGCCTTTGCACATAATCTTGTAGATCGTGATACCGAATGTCGATATGTTTGGTTTGATCATGATAAACATGATTCCCAGAGAGTTTTATACAACTTCTACTATCACAGTAGGATCCATATTCTGACCAAATAACCCATCAAGAATATTTCTCATCTAGATAGCCTCACATGCTGCTTGACTTATAACCATGTACTCTACTTATGCTGAGCTTGGTGCCACAGATCTCTGCTTCCTACTGTACCAAGAAATTGCTGCAGACCCAACACTAAAAATTCCTCCTAATGTGCCCTTATTTTTTGATGGACTCCCCATCCAATTTGCATCCGTGAAGCCTTGTAGCTTCACTCCCTTAGTTTGTCTGTACCAAAGACCAAACTGAGTAGTGCCTCTGAGGTATCTCAACACATGATTTACTGCCTTCCAATATAGTTTGGTTAGATTAACCATTGCTTGACTAATTTGGTTAATTGCATAACACATGTCTAGTCACGTGTTCACCAAATACATGAGTGAGCCCACAAGTTGTATGTAAATGGTAGCCTCCACTACTTCACCTGAAGTAGAATCCTCTTTCCTCTAGTTTCCTGCTAGAGGAGTCTCCATGGGTTTGCACCTACTCATGCAGAACCTCTGAAGTATCTTGTTGGCATACTTTCCCTAAGAGACAAACAATTCCCCATCACCTTGCCATACTTACAATCCAAGGAAGTAGTGCATGCGGCCAATGTCCTTCATCTTGAACTCTCTTGCAAGGTCCTCCTTACACGATCTGATCAACTGCTCATCACTAGTAAGGATCAAGTCATTGAAATATAAAAAAAATCAATACTTTACCTTCTACCACAATGTGATAAAGGTGTGTATCTGCTTCAATTTTTGTGTAGCCCAAATCGGTGACATAACTATCAATCCTGTTTTATGAAGCACGAGGTGCTTTCTTGTGTTCATACAACACTCGCTTGAGTTTGCACACATACTAATCTCTTTCAAAGTCCTCAAACCCCTTTGGATTCTCAATATACACCTTCTCCTCAATAAATCCATTGAATAATGTTTTCTTCACATCCATCTAGTGGATCTTCCACCCCATCTGTGTTGACAATGCTAGAATGTACCTGATGGATGGGTACCTTGCTACTGGAGTAAAGGTCTCCTCATAGTCAATTCCCTCAACTTGAGATAACTCCTTGGCCACAAATCTGGCCTTGTGTTTCTCTATGCTCCCATTTGTTGCATTCTTTACCTTGTAAATCCATCTCGAACCAACCACTGATTTGTCTGCTGGTTTTGGGACCACTTCCCAAACATTGTTTCTGACAATGCAATCATATTCTTCTACCATAGCATCAACCCATACTGGTTGCTCTACAACTTCCTTGAATGAGGATGGCTGAGTCTCTACAAGCTCACTCATTAGAGCCATGTAGCCAGTGTACCAATGTGGTGACCTTCGTTGCATGCGCTGTGATGTGGGTGCCCCCACAGGCATCCACATTCTCTCAAGCATCCTACAATAATCTATCAGCTTCCCTGGTTCACTTCCTTCCTTCTTTGGATGTCTCTACTTGAGTGGATGTCTCCAATCTCTACTCCTTTGCTTGTGGTTTCTCCACAACTTCTTGAGGTTCTTCCTTTGGGTCCAAAAGATCTTGATCAGGATGCAATTGAAACTCCCTCTCAAGAGAACACCTCATTGCCTTTTCCTCATCGAATTTCACATCCCTTCAAATTATTGTCATCTTGAGAGATGGAAAGTACACACGATAGTTGTGAGGTGTTTCTCTGTACCCCACAAATGTGCCCAACTTTGTTGTTGGCTCTAGCTTTTTCCTTGCTTCCTTGGAAACATGATAGTAAACTAATGATCCAATGATCCTGAAGTGTGACACATCTAGTTTCTTCCCTGAAAAATCTTCCTCTAGTGTACTCATGCCAAGAATCCTGTGAGGACTCCTATTCTACAAATAGATTGTTATGTTGCATGCTTCGTCCCACAAGTGCAGAGGTAGGCTTTGGTCATGCAACAATACTTTTGTTCTTCCTCTCATATACCCCATTCTATTGTGGGTTATGGGGTGCTGTCAACTTCCTTTGAATGCCTTTCTTTGCACATAAATTTTTGAACTCATTCGACATGTACTCACCTCTGTTATTGCTCCTGACAACCTTCACTTTCTTGCCAATTTATTTCTCAAAAAGTGCTTTAAATTCAACAAATTTGGAGAATGTCTGGTATTTCTTCTACATGAGGTAAATCCAAAACTTCTGTGAGAAATCATATACAAATATAATATAATACCTTTGATTGGCCATGGAGGCTTTCAAGAAAGGTCCATAGACCTCAAAATGGATCCTTTCAAGGACTGCGTGCACCTTGCTATCTCGATAATTGAAGGTGAATTTTGTATACTTTCCCAATGTAAACCCTTTTCATTTATCTCACTACTCTAGTGCTCCTTTGGGAATGCTTGTTTAAATCTACTGTGTGATCTTCAAAGCACCATGATGCAAATGGCCAACTCTTCTATGCCATATTCATCGACATCTCAGCTCTGCACATTCTCTGCTTTTGTGCTCAATTTTGCACAATCTTCCACATTTAATTTATATAAGTTCTTCATTGAACCCTGATCTGCTTCACTTGTCCCATGGAGATGTGCCTCAAGAAAGCCTTCCCTTTGCTAAATATCACATCTAGCCACAATCTTCCAACACAACTACAAAAACTAGATTGTTCTTCAAACTTGGTACAAACATCACATCCTTGAGCCTGAGAGGGGAGCTAGAATCCCTCTAAAAAGTAACTATACTAATACTAGTCGTGCTATACCTTCCATCATCTCCCATATCTATGTGCATTTGGATATCCTTCCCCTCCGAGTTACTGAAAAATTGTTTGTTCCCCGTCATGTGGAATGAGGCACCACTATCGAGATGCCACACACTGCCAATCATTGTGCTTGCCATGCATGAAATGAGGGTAAAATAAAGTTTGAAATGTGAAGCCAAGGATTCACCCGTTGCTCCTCCTGTGGTCTTCTTTCTTGCCTTCTTGTGTGGACACTTCGTTGCATAGTGCCCGAATTCATGACAATGAAAGCACTTGATTTTGGGCAAGTATTTCTTCTTGCCCCCTTGACTCAAATCTAAATCTACTTTGGATTGGGATTTATTCTCCTTCCCTTTCTTTTCCTTTCTAGCCAAGGAACAATTCTTCTCATCCTCACCCTTGGATGAGGTCCCATCTCTGGTGTTCAGCCTTATTTCTTCCTGCACTAGATCAGACCATAACCACTCCCAAATCGATAGTTTCTCTTTGCCATTACAAAATCTTGATAGTTATGCCAGCTCTTGGGAAGGCCCAAAAGGGATCGAGCTACCAAGTATTATTTAGGTACATTAACATAGACCTTGCCAATCTCATCATGACAGTGTGTAAACCTGCTTAGGTATTGTGGAACTGTGTCATTCTTTTGCATCTTGATACTTCAAAGCTTGTCCTTAAGTGCCATCTTCCTACGGTCAGAATTGTTCTCAAACAATTTCATCATTTCTTTCCACATTGCAAATGAAGTCTCTTTTTAGTGGAGACTCGAGAAAATATGATCCCAAAATCCCTCTAATATGATTTTCCTCACTTTGGTCACATCCTTCTTCCATTGAGCAAGATTATGGGCATCAGATGCTTGGGGTTTTGCTACATCTGTCTCGATGTATTATAGCAGCCCATTATCATCCAATACTTCCTCCATGTAGTCCTTCCATGCAACAAAGTTTGAGGTGCCTTCCAAGGCATTCTCAAACCTGAGTACATTGAAAGGCATCTTCTCAATCATGAAGAAAACCTCCAACACTGATCTTCAAATTTGAATCTCCTGCAATGAAAACTTCGAGATCTCTACTCTATAGTGATTCTAGCTCTAATACCTTGTATAAGTTAATGTGTATATTCAATACTGCTCATGAAATTTACTAAATCAGAAGATTTGAAGCTACTATACTGAATCGTGGAAGTTAATTCACCATGAAAAGCAAGAATCATTGACATGCAAAAAGAAACATCACACATGCACAAAGATTTATCTAGGGGAAAGTAACTGCTCAAAACCCCTTACTATCTATGTTGCATTAATAAAAAAATAGATAAGAAATACATTGATTTCTCAAGCCTAAGCACACCCTGCAAGTGTATCGTCTATCCCTTTACCTGACTAACTGAACCTGGCCCAACACTTAACCAATTTCAAGCCTTCCCAAGCTCATATTTCCTTGCATTGTTCGCTTGGGAAATCACCCCTATTTTTTAGGAATTTCACAACAAGGAATTGCACAATATCCTTAGGTCAATCTCTGACTGCATGCACCACCTGTACACATGGGAATATGCTACAACTAATAGTACACTGCCTTGGAATCTCCATCTCAAACAAGGTAACTCAAGTGTATCCAACTAGAAGTTATTGAGTTAATTGAGCAACAAGATCCATGTCACCTCAATTAAATACCTGCAAGTAATCTGCTGAAATAGAAAATTTTAATCTAGTTTGACCAAGGCAAAGTAAAAATTAGATATTCTTGCTGCATTTTCAACACAAGATAAGGAACTTGCTCAAGAAATTAAAGATCTAATAGTAATCTAAGATATGGAGGTAGATCCAGAGTAGCTAAACCAAGATGTTAATCTCATGTCGAGCATGCAATAGATCACTACTTAGTCTCTCCCTTTTTTGATAGCAGAGCAAGCTCCAAGTGAAGAAGAGGAAATTGTTCATCTTCATGATGGTCTGGTAATGGATACATATAATCTAAATTATGATGAACTTCAAAATAAGATTTTACAAGCGAGAAAGAAACACTTTCTAGATGATCTCACTTCTCCTACATTCATTAGAGAGGGTGATTGTGACGAATACCAAAAGGAATCTAGAAGTCATTGCTGCAACCAACTTGGCCTTTGCAGTTGCTTCCAAGTCAAACACAGAGTATCTCATGGCCGAGAATAAACAAATGACAAAGAACTTACAAGTTGCAAGGCAACAAGTGAAATAAATCCAAGTAGTGGGCTAGAAAACGATTCCCACGCAGTTGTGCCTAAAAGAACTTAAGGCAACCATACTTGGTGAAGTATCAACATTGGGAGAGATAATGAGAAGCCTCTATGAGGATCTTGTCACCATGTACAAAGAAGTTGTTTTCTTACACAACATGCAACATAAATGCAAATACAATGCCAAATATCTCAAGTTTGTTCATACAACCATCGCTACTGTGCATGAGTGGGGAATGCAGTATAAAGGTGCACCTCCTGAGTTAGTGAAGAAGACAAGGCAATAGGCTAAGTTGGAGAAAGCCGTGGTTTAGATTCTTATGCAGAGTAACAAACAACTCAGTTCATTCATCGCTAAAATTCAGGCCTTATATGCACGATTGTACAACAATTTGGATTTCATGGTGAAGTCACACAAGATCCCTTCAATTGGCTCACTCACCATAGCCAAAGGCAGGAATAAAATCAGACATGAGGATGAAGAATACTTGGAACAACTGAAGTAGATCGCTAGAAAGGAAGATCTAGAGGTGAACATGCATAATATGCAAAAGTACATTGGTGGCTTTGTACATATCAATACCATGTTGCTCCTGATGAAGAAGGAAACTAAAACTGGTTCCAAGGCAGTATACCCGGATGTAATGGAGGCTAGAGTCTACTTCCAGCCTGATCCCATCTTAAATTTTGGGAAAGTCATCACATAGTACAAATATTGGCATCAATATGTAACCAAAAAGCTAAAAGTTAAAGTGGTTGAGCTAGAATTTTCCCAAACTCAGGCTTTACATGGCATTTGTCTTATTAGGCTGTCTACTTGACTCTACCCAATTTTGTCTTAGATGGGTACATTTAATTTTGTATTTAAACATTTTTGTAAGTGGAAGTCCAAGTGTCAATTACAAAATATGAAGAGCCATTATGTAAAGAAGTCAAAAGGTCATGAGGGAAGTCAAAGAGTAACAAAGGAAGATGAATAGTCGTCCCATTTGTTATAAATATACCTCATTATTCATGTAAGGGGCTTTTGGCCGGGATTTTGGCTTAGGATCAAAAGCTTGGGAGTTTTTTTAAGAGTCTTGACTTGTCCTTGGCATAGAGGGAGTATCTTTCTTTGTAGGAGTAGGTGTTGGCTTCATGTTCCACTATTGAGACTAGTGGTTTGGAAATTGTATATGTATGTTTGGGACTTCATATTAGGGAGACCACCTGAATGTTGGCAGGTCCAACACCATCGACATTTATGGCACTAGAAGGAGGGCTAGATGAAAAACTGAGCCCATGAATTTTGTTTAAAATTTCCTTATCTCCAAATGGCTTCTTCCCAAATCTTAACCCCAACATGCTTTTCCAGAACCGCAAATCTGAAAGTGCTTATGGGAATAAATAATGACTTGTCTAATCTAAATTTGATGGTGAGGGTGGAACAACCATTCTCGAGCACACCACTCACTTTCTTGAGTTTTGCAATTATCACATAATTCATTGTGAGGATACAACTTACAGGTTGTTTGTCCTTACATTCGAAGCACTCGTTAAAGAATGGTGTTACACATTGCTAGCCACTTCTATTCACTCTTTCAAACATATTTTCAAGGAGCTCTACTGTGCCTTTGATAGGTATGATTATAAATTTGTTTACAAGAAAATCACGCATCATAGAAAAGCACCTGATGAATCTCTTGAATATTTTCATGATCGTTTTATTCATTTTTGTTATGAATTTTATGATGATGATGTTGATTGCAATTTTATGAAAGAGAAGTTTGAATTTCTTAGTTCATATTTTGATGGACCCAACGGAATATGAATCCTTCAAAAGTCTCCCAACATAGACTGGTTATGGAGCTCTTAAATCTGCAAAAAAGGAAGTTGTTGTTTCAAGTGACTCCTCAGCTTCTCCTCATCTAACATCTCCATTTAAGTAGGTTGAGGATGGAGAACTTGGGAATTCATCCATTAATCTACCACCATCTTCTCCCACCTGTTGAAGGCCTCGAAAATCGGGTCGACAACAAGGGGGATACCCGCTCGGTCCGGACCTTGGTTGACAGCTCCTTATCCGTTTGGTATAGCGGGTCCGACTGGGGATCTGGGACAAGTTTCCCAATTCAGTGTATGTGTGTGTGTGAAAGAAGGGTGTTTCTGTTCGGACTGGAATACTTCTATCTAATCTAATGCTATGCTATGTATTCTAATAAACAGAAAAACATCGAAATTTA
>APFE031317217.1:84641-97156 GCA_000404065.3 Pinus taeda | reverse complement strand
CAGTTATCTCTGTGTTTCTATTGAACCTTTTCAGCTTCCAAAACAACAAATTTTTCAGAAAATTAAACTTTATTATGGTAAGATAAAGTACATTATGCTCTAACTTCTCAATGACATTTTGCTTCAGCTATTTTCAACTTTGATTATTTGCTACCTCAAGTTAGTCCTTGTGTTTACATCAGTCATTAATTGGTCTGTAAAGATAAAACAAAGTCTTCTCTGTAAACTAGTTTTAAAATATACTCATTTGTCGTAGGTAGAGCCTCTGCTGCCAGCAGGCGTTCATAGCCTCGACATGGTTACCTTTTACCCAACAATGATCCTTTATCCTACTTAAAGAAACCTACAACTCTCAAAGAGGAATCCACATCTACACTTATTACTTTTTGATTTTCTTTTTATTCTTAAAGAACAATGTCTTGGTTTGGTGGCCAATTTATGACACATTCATTCACTTGATTTATAGCTTTGTTGAACGAGCTGGCTCGTGATGAGACCCCTTGCCTCTTGATTGTAACAATCTTGAGTCATTTCCCTGTTATGGTATGCAATATTTGGAAAAGTCAACAGGTTATAATATCTGTGATTTTGATAAGCTGGCTCGTGATGAGACCTCTCATTCTTCAAGATAAAGTGTATCCTTGGATTGTTCCTCTGAAAGTTGTGATTTCCTTAGCAGGGAGGAAGTCATTAGATAGCTCTGGACGACAATGATAGAGTTTTTGGAAGTAACTATTCTACAGAGAATCTTTATTTTGTTATTGATACCTTTCATTGCACTCATATAAAAAAATTTCTTCACTAAAGGCTTATCTTCATCAAACTTTTATGAAGTTGAAACTAGTGTCATATCTAGGCTAGAGTTTTTTTTTTTAACTGTATCTTTCAATAATAAAGATCAATTTTCCAAAAGATTTGCTATTTATACAAGCGAAAAATCAAAATCTGAAAGAGAGTTGGTATCTTTTTCATAAATGCCTAATGTAACCATTCACAACTGGTTTTATTCTGAAAAGGAGAAAAACTATTACTCTATGAAATAGAAGAATAATCTTCTATGGAAAATATTTCTTAAGGATTTGTCCATTGACAGACAAAGAGTCTTTTTTACCTGCTAAATCCTTTAACACAAATGTCGATGGACCTACGACTTCTACAATTTGAAAAGGACCAAGCCACATTCTTTGAAATTTTGTATGTTTACCCTTTTCTTCGTGTGCCTTGTCCCATTTTAAAACTAAATATTCCACCTGAAATTCTTTTCTGGTCATTATATTTGAATCAAAAGAGGATTTTACTAGTGTCTGATGATGAGCATGCGTTTTCTTAGCTTGTTCTCGCTGTTCTTCTAATTTGATTATTTCCATTTGCCTTAAGTGTAATGAGGAAGTTGGTACTTCATCAATGTATTGAACTAGAGACAAAGAACGAATTGCTAAATGAGTCGGAAGAAAAACTTCTCTCCCATAAACTAAATTAAAGGGAGAAGTGCCGATGGAAGTTTTTTTCGTTATTCGGTCTGCCCATAAAGCGTATATTAAGGATTTATGCCAATTTTTATGATTTTGGTCTACTGTTCTTTTGATATTCCCGATTGGGTTTTTGTTTGTAGACTCGGCTAATCCGTTGCCCTGTGGATAATAATTGGTCGAATATTTAAGTTTGAATCCTCTTTTAAGTGCAAATTCAGTCATTGCATTTCCAGAAAAGTATGATGCAATATCGAACATTAAAGCGGAAGGTAATCCAAACCTGGTGATTATAGATTGATCTATGAACTCAATGATATTTTCAGCATTAGCCGTCTTGAGTGGAACTGCTTCTACCCACTTAGTAAAATAATCTGTTGCTGTAAGGATATATCTATGCTGCTTGGAAGAGTGAGGAACGATCTCACCTATTATGTCCAATCCCCACAGACTGAAAGGTTGGTCGATGTTAACTGGTTGTAGTGGTAAGGATGGCTTCTTCTGTCTTCCAGTAGTAGTTTGGCAGACTTGACATTTCCTCACATAACTGTGCGAGTCTTTAAATAACGTGGGCTAGTAATACCCTGCGGGCAAGATTTTATGTGCAGTAGCGTCTCCAATGTAGTGTCCGCCTGATGGCCCGTCATGGAGTTCCTGCAAGACTTTATCAGCTTCATATTTCTCAAGACATCTAAGGAGAACATAATCGTAATTCATTCTAAAAAGAATATCATTTATGAGCTGATATTGTTTGGCTTTTAATCTTAGAGCTCTTTTCTTAGTGTAATCGAGGTATGAAGGAGCATATCCATTCTTAAGATAATAAATGATATTAGCATATAATGATTGCTCATTGTTTAGGCTTACCTCGCACACTTGTACCTCTACAGATGGGATTTCAGAAATTTGTGACGCTCCATCCAGAATTTTGCAAAAGCCTTGACCTCTTACAATGTTTGCTGGTTTAATTTTTATGTCATATTCTTGTAAGGTAGTTACCCAATTGGCCCTCTTTTCACCCACATCCTTTTATACCAGAAGATTTCTTACTGCTGGAAATGGTACTATAATTTTGGTGCGGGTTTTGAGTATAAAAGGTTTGAAGTATTTGATCGCTTTGAAAACAGCATAAGCTTGTTTCTCTACGTTTGAGTAATTTAATTCATCACCTTGCAAATTTGAACTTAAAAAAGCGATTGATGCTTCTGCCTTTTCTTGGTTCGTTTGAGTGAGTATCGTAGCATATGACTTATCTGAGGCAAATGTGTATAAAATAAAAGGCTCTAAAAAATTCGGAGTTGCTAAAGATGGAGCATTAATGATAGCCTGTTTGATTAGGTTAAACACTTCATGTTCATCTTGGCCCCATTTAAAAATAGAGTTCTTTTTTATCATGGTTTGTAAAAGGGATACAATTCATGAAAAATCTGGAACAAATTTATTTACAAAATTGATTTGACCAAGGAAGGATTGCATGGCTTTTTTGTTATGAGGTAGGGATATTTCATAAATTTCTTTGATTCTGTCAGAGATGATGTGAATACCAGATTTTGACACTATGAATCCTAGAAGTTTCCCTTCACTTAATGCAAAAAAATATTTCTTTGGGTTAAGTGAAATTCCGTACCTTAAACATTGTTGGAAGATTTGCTTTAAGTCTTTGAGATGATCACCTCGTTTCTTGGAGTACACGGTTATATCATCCAAATAAATTACTACAGACTTATTGACTAAACCTTTAAATGCAATGTCCATGGCTCTCTGGAATGTGGCACCAGCATTAATCAAACCAAATGGCATCTTGCGATATGCATATGTGCCCCATTTAGTTTTGAATGTGGTCTTCAATTGATCATCAGGATTTACCAGCACTTGATTGTATCCTGAAAATCCATCCAAGAAAGACATTAATTCTGAGCCTGCCACTGCCTGCAATATCTGCTCCATAGGTGGTAAGGGAAAGTTGTCCTTTTGAAAGGCTTTGTTGAGATTGCGAAAGTCAATACAAATCCTAATATCTCTGTTTTTCTTTCTAACAGGTACCATATTGGAGACCCATTTAGAATGTCTGACGGGAAAAATTATCTTGGCTTTCAACAACTTATTGAGTCCGGTTTTTATCTGATTTTCTAAGTTGGGATGAATCTTTCTGAATTTTTGTTGGACAGGTTTTTCGTTATCGATCATCGGAATAGTATGTTGGATGATAGAGGTGTCGTATGTTTTAAGTTCATTATAATTCCAAGCAAAAACGTTTTTGTATTGTCTCAAAAGACGAATGTATGCTAGCTTTTCTTCAGGGACTAGGCCAAGGCCTAGATTTATGTTTTGGGGTTTGGCATCGGTTCCTAGGTTTACCAATTCGTAATTCAAGGTCGAACTTTAGAGCTTCGAATTGGTGGACCTTTTAAACCGATCTTTCAAATCGTACAGGTCTTCTAATTTGACCACTGATTTAGGTATAACATTGTGAGTGCTATCTTGTTGTAATTGTCGATCATGTTGATCTTCGTCGATTATTTGTTGGAGTAGGATCCTTCAGAAGTAAGGAAATTTACGATATCAGGATCGTTGTTGAATATTCTCCAATTTGTGATGTTGTCAGGAAAGAAGGTCTAAAAATTAATTCTATTGAAAATCTATCTGGACTAAAATCTTCTGAAGGAATGAGCTTAGAAGCTATGTTAGCTAAAAGGTCAGCGCTTGCATTCTGGAGTCTGGGAATTGATAAAATATTGAATGCTGTAAAATGCTCAGTCAGATCTTGAACTAAAGATTGATAGTGTTTTAAATGACCTGATAGGCAATGTATAGTATTTCGTACCTGTCTGACTACAATCTCAGAGTCTCTGAAGACTTGGAGATACTTTATGTTTAGTCTGATTGCTTTGTACAACCCTTGAACTAAAGCTTCATATTCTGCTGTATTGTTGGTACAATCAAATTCGAGCCTGCATGTCCGCATGATTTTGTCTCCTTCTGGACTAATTAGCACGCATCCTGCTCCTGCTCCTTCGTTAGATTTAGAACCATCAAAAAATAATTTCCAAAACAAAGATTTATTTACAGGTTTATCTAAAAAATTTTGATACATTTTGAACTATCCGTTTGAGAAAAAATTTCGACTTGGACAAAACAATGTTCTAAATATGGGGATGTATGCATTAAAATTGCCGAGAAAAGATCGATAAATAATTGCCAATTATGCTACATTATATGCTACTGGTTCATTTTCCCCTTCTAACTCCGTTACTATGTACTTCTGATGTAATTCTCGTTCAACTTTTATTTGATTTGGCTTACCATTGTAAGGCAGCCACATATGCGACCAGTCAGTTGAGAAGTATCCATGCAGTTTTTCTGACCAATCCCTGCTAAGAATTAAGCCATAAAATTCAGGGATATCAGCTACTAAAATATCAATCACTTGACATACCTTCGGGTTGGATGACAGCCTTATGGTTACTTGATTTAGTTCGTCGATGACTTCGACTTGAGACCGATCAAGCTGAACTATGCGAACAACGGATTTTTGTGGTTGATCGTTTAATTTCGTGCATATGGATTTCGGTAAAATATTCGATGAAGCACCTGAATCCATTAAACAATTATGTACATTTTTGTTAAAAATTTCATAAGTAAGGAGAAAAGGGGGAGTATGAGATCTCGATCTACCTCCAATTAAAGCGATGTCGCTTGGATCAATCTTGTTAGTCGTATTAGTTGGAGCAAAGGTGCAACTGGCACAGCATGTAATTCTTTCATCATTATCTTTTGTTGATGCTTTAGTTTGCTCAATTCATACAGAGTGATATTTGCCCTAGTCTTTTTCATGTCTTCTATGATATTGTACTCCATTTCATCCGAAACGATCAGGGTTTTAGATGGAGTAGGTGAATCTGTTTGGACTGGGCTAGTTTGAGTCGCTTTAGATGTCGTTTTATTTGTTGCGACCTTATCCTTTGTTGCAGAGCTTGTGCTCTTTGTTTTTGGGGTAGTTTGGGGAGGATCAAGCTGATTTCTACTTCGCGTGTTCACTGGGAATACTTCTTGATCTTCCTCTTGTGGGAGGATGAAATCCCACATTCCTTATAATTCTACTACTTCTTCTTCATCGGTTTGCCCTTCAGTGGCAATTTCCTCTTCCTCTTCCTCGGATTCAGCGTTTGTTATAGCATTGGGTGGCTTTGAATCCATTGAAGGGCTTCTTTTAAAAGCTTTGTAGGGCCTTTTTGAAGAATTTTATGCTACTTGCTTTTTTATGTCGACCATTTCATTAGACATGGTCTTAAGAACTTTTTGCAATCCCTCCAAATCGAATGGATCTTTTGCTTGTTTTTTCTTGGTATCTTCTTTGAAGGTGACCTTCTTAGACTTCTAGTCTTCTAACGTGGATTTCTTCTCTAAGGCTATTATACGTTTCTCTACTACTATGGCTTCTTTCATGTTTTCAGCAAGGGTTGTTTTATTAGCCCTGTCCAGGAAGATTGCTATGTTTAATGGTAATGCAATGATATACCATTCACATCGCACTTCCTCGCTGGGTTGGGAAGCAGTAGGAATTTTGTTTAGAATCTTATTGAAACGTAGATTGAAATCTTTAATCGGTTCTCTAGATTCTGCCCTAAGGTTGGATAGGTCGTTGATTAACGTTGCCGTAGACTTGTCGTCACCAAACTTGGTTAAAAATTGGTCTTGGAAGATGTCCCAACTGGTAATAGATCCAGAGGGTAATGAAAAATACCACGATCCGGTCGCTCCTTGTAGGGTATAAGGAAACAGTTGAACAACAACATCTTCATTAGTAACCCCGTTGAGGTTGATGGATAACATAAAGTTGTTTATGTGCTCTTCTGCTAGCATGCCTGCCTCAGGATTGAACTTGGGCAGCCATTTCTTAGGATGGGCTGATATTTGACTCAAGGGCGCAAGCATTAAGACTGCCCCAGGATTGTTCCATGGAGACTAGGCCATTGCTGAATTGCTAACAGGGGAATTTGTAGAAAATGATCCCTGTGATTGAGAAGATGAGGTGATTATGATCACAAATGATTCAGGAGGAGTTGTAGGGATTCCACTAGGTGGATTGATAATGGTCTGGGGTGGTGGAGTAGATGGTTGAATTCACGATGGAGAAGTTGAGATGGATGATGTTGATGAAAGAGTCTCGCTGTCGGACTCTTTAGGTGACTTCCTTGCTGTTTTCCTTTTAGGAAGAGGTAGTTCGCTTGGCCGAATACCAAACTTTTCGCTCTTAAGTCTGGTCAGGGGATGAGCAGGGTTATACTGCGAAGTCACACTGCCTTGAGATTTATCAGATCTTTGAGGGGAAATGGAAAATTGCTGAAGTTTATGAATCAGAGATTCGACTTCAGGAGGTTCGATTACAGATTGATTTGAAATGTCGGGCTTTGTAGCAGCGGATGATGCTCTAACGACTTCTAACTCTGGATTTAAGTGTAATGGAGAAGTCGGAGGAGATGGTGAGGGCGAATTACTCTCATAATGGTATTTTGATTTTGATTTACTTGCCATTCATAGTTCAGGCCCTCCTTCTAGCGCCAAATGTGTTGAAGGCCCCGAAAATCGGGTCGACAACAAGGGGGATACCCACCCGGTCCGGACCTTGGTTGGCAGCTCCTTACCCGTTTGGTATAGCAGGTCCAACTGGGGACATGGGACCAGTTTCCCAATTCAGTGTGTGTGTGTGTGAGAAAGATGGGTGTTTTTGTTTGGACTGGAATACATCTATCTAATCTAATGCTATGCTATTGTATTCTAATAAACAGAAAAACATTGAAATTTATGCTAACTCGGGGTGTGATCTTTCTTCTATGCAATCTAAAAATATTTCATACAATAACTGGTAATAAAGATCATTCAACTATCATAAGAAAAGAATTCGATAAAAATGAGCTACTTCGTATAAGAAGTTAGACGAAACAACTGTTAAAACTTATCACATAAATGAGCTATTCATATACTAAACATAAACAAATAGTTATCACCGTACAAAAGTGCCAAATGATAACTCAGACATTCATGCTGTAACATATAAATAACTGAAAACTGAATATCGCTTTAACGCATAAGAAGAAATGGTTAAGAGATAAAAGTACATTATAAAACTAGTCCTACTCATGACTTAAAGCAAATGATTGATTTATCTATCCTTGATTTAACATTACTAAGAGTACAAAAGTGCCAACATCAGTAGCAGATATCAAATGCAATATCAAATAAACCCTGTTCCATTCATTCAACAAAACCTCCTCTGAGGGTGCAAAAGTGCATGTTCTGAGGACAAGTTTTTGATAAATTTCTGGACCCTTCTCTAAATGCATGAGAAGGGTTTAAATACTACTAACTAAATAACTTATTTACAGAAATTGAGGATTCGGTTTAAATGACCGTCCTCTTTTTAAGCAAAACTATTCTAAAATTAAATCTACTAACTATTTCTAAATCTACTCCTTAATGTCGCAAGCATTTAGTATTTTTCTGAGTAGAGTCAGCTGACTGTCTTTCGCCTTTGGTTGAGTTAAGAAAACAGAAATGACAAGAGTTGGCATTATATTCTCCGTAAAATTGATAATATGCTTGAGAATCATCCAATGAATATGTAGCATTACCATGTATGCCTGGTAAAAATCCCATTTCAACTTGGTTTACCTTCGGACTGCTTCTGCTTTTCCTTTAGTCTTCTGTTTCCAGTTTGCTTCTATCGCTAATTTTTTGCAATTTTTGGGGCTTGTAGGTGACTGTGCAACTAGGGACCTTCCTTTTCGAACAATTTTTATTAGCGATGCGTGATTAGCGCTAAGCGCTAATCGTGCATCGGAAACTGCCTCTGTTTCTTGATCCGGGCTTCCCTGATGCGGTTTTTGCCTCTTGCGCCTTTTTCTCTCATTTGGTATAAGGCCCAAAATTTGTAAAAATAGTATTTTTGTGAGTTCTTGACCCTGAGAATTAAACTGTTTGTTTCTGGTATCAACGTCTTTCAGTATTCATTCAACCATGACTATACATGATAAATCTGTGATAGATGCCTCCGAAGAGTTTTGCAGCTCTTTTTCTTCATTGAATGGATTAAGTGTGCCTTCTGAAATGTTCATAGGAGCGTTGCCTTCCCTCCTCGTTGTTTTCTGCGTAATGCCCTGTATAACGCTTCGTCCTTCTTTCTTGCAGTTTACATTGAGGTAGAAGTAATGATAAAGGACTAATAACATGAAAACTTTTAAATGCCGAAGATATACAAGACATGCCACCTTACGTGAGTTATTTTTTCGAAAAAACACAACACCCTACTTCATTAACAACTGGCAATAACCCATTAATTCGCATTAAAATACATGACCAACTCTTTGCTAAAAAGTTTTCTCGAACAATGAGCCAGAACCAACTGCGATGGAGGGGTCCCCCATTTTTGCTTTGCGATGTCGCAGATCGCAGTATCGCAATATCATCGTGTTGTTTTTATCGCAGATTGTAGTATCACAATTCTGCAGTATCGCAGTATTGTGGTATCGCAATATCACAGATCGTTATAATTCTTGTGTAATTCTTGTGATATTTGCGATGTGCGATATGCGATATCGCATATCGGTGATGTTTTAAAGTTTTTCAATGTGATTGTTTGTCTTCAGTATATGCGATGTGATGAAGTTTCGCGTCGCAATATCGCCTTTTATCATTTTAACTCTTTAGAAGGTGTATCCTCTCATCCTTTGCGCAATGCGATATCCTTTAAGGAGTAAATTTAATTTTCTTCATGATGAAACTTAGGTTTTTTTAGATTTTTGAAGGTATTTTCCTAAGTCCATGATGTTGTAAGAAAATGTAACATTAACTAATTTTTTTGAGGTTCCGCACTTATTTAGTATTAGAAATAATACTTCATAAGGAGGGGGGTTGTTGCTGGCCACAACATGGTCTAATACTAAAAATTCCCCCTGATGTGCTCTTCTTGTCGGATGGACTCCTTTCCCAATATGCATCTATGAATCCTTTGAGCTTCACTCCCTCTATCCGTATCTACCAAAGATCAAACTGAGTGGTGCCTCTGAGGTATCTCAACACATGTTGAGCTGCTTTCCAACAGAGTTTGGTTGGCTTAACCATTTCTTGACTGAGTTGGTTAACTACAAAATATATGTTTGGTCATGTGTTCACCAAATACATAAGTGAATCCACAAGTTTCTTGTAAATAGTAGCCTCCACTATTTCACCTGAAGTAGCGTCTTCCTTCCCCCAATTTCCTGCTAGAGGAGTCTTCATGGGTTTGATGCTCTCCATGTGGAACTTCTTTAGTATCTCTTTAGCATACTTTCCCTGAGAGACAAATAGTTCCTCATCTCCTTGCCATACTTCAATACCAAGGAAATAATGAATGAGCCTGTTGTCTAGGAAAATCCTCTCTGTGGACAAAGACGACCCCTCTAGCCCAATGATTGGGACTAGCAACCTCCGTGATAATATACAAGGACACTTTCCTAAATTACAATTGACATGAGAGAAGAGGAAGATGACCTACCTCGTTTTGATGCTATAATGTACTCCTTTGTTGAAGACCTCAAATTGCTTGTGCCTCAAGCTCAACTCTATTGCTCACAGTGTATGGATACCTACACAAGAGATCAAAGACACAACAAAGCATACAAGTACAACAAGCATAATCGAAAGTAATCCATTTAACAAATAAAGGAGCATTAAGATAAATGATGCATTAACACAAACATTTATGGAAAGTGAACCAACAATTGTATATATTAATGAAGTAAAGGAGGAAGCATACAACCAAGCCTTGATGTCAATAAGCTCTCCTTGAGTGAATGTCCAGGTCCAAGCTCAAGCTCTCCAAGCACTCCTTCTCCAAGCCAAATGAGTAGCATGTAGACACTATCTCAGCATAAGGGTGCAAATAACCAAAGACCAACCATTTAGGAATGGGAGAGGATGAATATAGAGGCAGGGAAAAGGAGTTAGGATCTCTCCAAAGATAGGAGAAGGCCCTCATTTCAAGGAGGTAGCTCATAGGGATAAGATCAAAGGGAATATTGGGAGAATTCAACCACATCCACACTGAAAAACCTCTAGGTCATTGTTCAGGAAGCCTCTAGATGACGAAGCTTCTTTTCCTCTTTGGGAAAAATTTCTTTTTAGGGATCAACGCGGGTATCTAAGAAAAAAGTGTGCTGGCAGCATGAGGCTAGTATAGTGAAACTAGCTATTAGCATGAGTTGTAAGTGTTAGGGTTACGCTGATCCTGATATTAGGGTTTCCGAGCTCACTTCTTCAGGGAAGGCTCAAGGCATGTTTCCATCGGTGTTTCAGAGAGGATCTGAGATGTATATCAAGATGGGTACAATGCATGATTGCCAAGTTTCGGGCACTTCGGGGTATGACAAAGGGAAGTGCAGGAGGCGTGCTTACCGCCATAAGACCAAAAGGGAGAATTTTATAAGCAAAAGGCCCTAATGGACAGATGAAAGTTATCTTGTGTTGATCAACAGGTAATATGTTAATTTGGTTGTAACCAAAAAAACCCTCCATAAAAGAGAAAATCTCACTCCCAATGCATTCATCAATTATTTGATCCATAAAGTGAGTAGGATAGTTATCTTTAGGGCATGCACAATTAGTGTCGCGGTAATCAAGACAAATTTGAATTGTTCCCTGATTTTTAGTAACAGGTACAATATTAGAGGCCCAATCTGTCAATGGGATAGGATAAATAAAACTAGCCTTTATAATTTTTTCAACTTCTCCCTTAATAGTAGTAGCCTTTCTGGGATGCACGAGACAAAGCCGTTGGTGAACAGGCTTCGCACCAGGATACGTGGGTATTTCATGCACCACAATAGCTGGATCAATCCTAGGAATTTCCTCATATGACTAAGCGAAGACATTGCGAAATTCTTTGAAAAGCTCAGTGTAAACCCTGGTCTCATCAGGAGAAGAAGAAACCCGAATGTGAATGTTTTCAACAATTCCAGGTTTAATGGAAATGTCAATTGGCATGGTTACAATAATATTTCCCATATTACCTTCGAATAAGACCTCGTGTACCAGAACAAGTGTTTGAAGTGGATGCATTGGGTTATGAGAAACAAAAGCTTCAAGACACGAAGGAATCTCACTTAGACTTGGAAGAAATGAGGAATGATGATGGATATCGTTCCAAGGATTTCATCATGAGACATAACCTCAATAGTACTCTCGTCGTTGGGGAATATCTCGTAAAAAGGATCTGGAGAATCCCAAGAACCAAGCTAAGGAGATTGCGAATAGGTATCTAGGTACATACTGAGAACAACGTGACTTTTTGAAGCAGCCGTAGAAGTCGAGGGAATTTCATGATAAGATTGTTCCAAAGGACTTAGTGGTATAGTGTCACCAAATGAATCAACCTGATCTAGAAAAGGAATGCTCCATGGATCTGTAGAAATAGAGGTCATGTTGATCGAGGCGATATGCAGAGGTGGGAGAGAAAAAGTTCCATTAAGGTAGAATATTTGAAAAGGCCTGCCCCCATGCTCTCATATGGAATATCGGTATTTCCCACATATGGGATGTTACCATTCGAGGCACCAAAAGAGAAAAAGGACAATTGGTCGACGGTGACAATTTTTCCTTCATGAGGAAAACCGAGCACCCGGAACAAAGAGGAAACCACACAAAACATGGCGTGTAGAACTTTTGAATAATATGACACTTATTCCAAGAGATTATCCTGATTATACACAATTTGCAGAATCATGCATAATACATAACCTCCTCTACGTTGATCATCAATTTGCAGTATTAAAGAAACAATTGCATGCGCACATTGAAGCATCAATCGCACATATCTACACAATATGTACTGGGGAAAGAATACAGCTGAAAACCCCTCAACTATCTGTATATTATATTGATTGAGAACATGTCACAATACATATTACAATACTCCTCGCAAGTACTCAGTACTATCTCCACCTGTTACACACAAACTAGCTCAGATCTGAATCAATCACTGGCTCAAATCTCCTCCGCTACTTGCCTGCC
>APFE031317217.1:65297-84602 GCA_000404065.3 Pinus taeda | reverse complement strand
TTGATTGTTCAAATCACATGCACAACTAGTAGTCACAACTGATAGCTGTCTTGCCCTTTCACTCACCTCTAACACTTGTCTCCATTGAACTGTCCATGCACTGAGTTAACTGATGTATTACTCAGTTGATTTATGAGTTAATAATTAGTGAATTAATTAATAACTAATTCATATCACTCATCACTAGTGTATTTGTTAGTTAGACTAAATACAACTAGTTCAACTAAGTCAAACTGAACACAACTTTATCAACTCCTCATTCAACTCCACAAAAACTCAATCACTTGAGTTCTAACGGAAGTCCTTCATGCAATAGCTCAAGTAACCCATAAGAAAAGCGTATTTCCTTCTGGCAGTTGCATGTGCCACATCTGTAGCTCGAACTGAAGTGCTCTAGGAGAATAAGATAATGTTTATAGTCCAAATATTATTAAGAGATGATAATATTCGACTGTTCTATTTTTAGCCTGGCAGTCTAAAAATAGACTCCGCCCATATGTCTAAAAATAGAGGTCCATCTATTTTTACCAACATGACCAGTCATCCATAAATAGCATCCTGCAACTCATAGACCATGATCCATATGTTTAAAAATAGACTTTGCGCCAAAAATAGCCTGCGGGCCCACTTAGTGAAGGCGTCTTCTTTTCACTAAGCTCCATCATCTTGTTGCATTTTCAACATGGCGTGGGTCCAACTTCGTCTAAGTAGAAGGTTTTAATTCAGATTTGCATCTATAACTTCCACTTCTAGCTCAACAGTCTTCCCTTCCAAAGTGATAGGCAAACTTGTGAGAATACAATAAGGACGGGAGCCTCTGCCATCAAAGGCCTCCAAGGTGTTCAGGGACTAGTTAAGAGGTGGAGAGCCAATAAATTTCCAACATGAAACATACATGATGTAGGTGGAAGCACCTTCATCAATGACAGTTTGATGGATCATCTTTCCTTTTATAATGAATTGAATCAAAAATGCAATTTGATGAGGAAGGCGAGGAACATGGTTTTCAAGATCGAAAGTAATCAAGATCGAATCAACATGATCAATGCCTCCTATAGCATACAATAATGCTTTCCACTGCGTTGGACATGTTTGGATAACTTCCAAAGTAGACATCACCGAAGGTGCTTGGGCTCAATCTTCAACAATACTATAACGTTGAGCAGCTCTAGCGTTCGGATTATAGGATGACTTCCGAAGAACACCTTTGGGAGGCAATCAGATAACCAATTCATTATTAGGTATCTCAATATGGAGAGGACAATAACTAGGTGGAGTGGAAGTAGAAGGTATATCAATGGCTTCTTTTTCCACCGTATGCTTTTGAGGTGTTTTATAATATTTTGATCGAGTGGCGACAAAGATAGGAAATGAACCAATCATCATATAAACCTGAGAACCAGATGAGGCAAAGGATTGTGGTTGGTCTACCAACTGAGCCTGCTGAAATGGGAATGGCTCTTTCAAAATAGCTGGGGTACCTTTCAATAAATGAATAACTTCGGCACATTGGGGACAATCCTTGGTATAATGATCTTCCTCAGAAATGAGGCAAGGATATTTAGACTTTCGTTTGGAGGCATCATCAACAGATGACTTACAAGGATCCTGTTTCGGGGTTTCAGATTTTTCTTTACCTTTACCCTTCTTCTTACCTTTCGAGGCTTTATTTGTTGTGGTAGACTGAACGATATTGACCTCAGAGGTTTTACCAGGGTTCGATGGGTTTTCGAAGGATAACTAGAACCAGTATTCAAAATAAATTTTTGATTCGAAGAAGCTTTGGTGGAAGTTTAGGATACTGATCCAATTATATCATCAACAGGTGGTACATCAGGAGATTTCGAAGATGTCGGATCTGAAGATCATTTTGGAGCATCAAGCAATATTTCATATATCATGCCAGATTGGGAATAAACCAAATCCAAATACTGGGCACAGGAAATAGCCTAGTCCTTGTAACACAACCACCCATTGCTATATCTTTAGTGATTTTGTTTAAGAATGACTTGGTAAACCATTCTTCCAAAAATTCATCAGAGATTTCAAATTTGATGAGGCAACGCCAATGTCTCCATTCATGGATATGATCGGAGATATGGGTCACGGTATCCTCTTTCAGAGATGTGAGTAAATCAGTACTAGTTTCATAATGAACCAACAATTGGAAGTGGGTGAGGAAGGCCATAGCCAAAGAGTTGAAGTCTGCGTAGGTGCCTGAAGACAACTCGACATACCACTTTGTGGTAGCACCTATTAAGGTTCATTGAAAGAGGCAAAGACAAACATAATCACCAACATAGGAATTGGAAGAGAACCATAAGTGGTATGTCATCACATGGGTCTGAGGGTCCTCTTTAGATTTTCCTTCAAATTTGGAGCAATCACTTGCAATTTTAGTGGGAACTGGAGGCTAACAAGGTGAATGAAGAATCAAATCATTAGTAATCCTTGAGACATCGGACAGTTCCAATGTCAATAAAAATGGAAATTATGGGTTAAAGGCATATAAGGCCTTAGATAAGGCCTAGTCTGTGGGTTCCAACATTGTTGGTAAGTATTATGCCCAAAAAGTGGAGGATTTTGACCATAAGGGACTTGATTTTTCCCCCACTGAGGCGTACCTTAATCATAAGGTGGATTTTGTCTAGGGTAGGGTTGATATTGGCTTGTCATAGGCTGTTGATAACCATAAGGAGGATAAACATTATGTGCAACATATGGATTGTGAGGTTGCTGCACCTGCTGACCCGGGTAATAAAGTTGTTGGCCTTACTACTGCAGGGGATGACCATGTGCTTGCAAGGTTTGACCTTATTGATATATAGGTTCAACTTACTACTATAAGGGTTGGCCTTGCGGATTCAAGAGTTGGTTGGGTTGTTGGAAAAAATGTGTTTGCTATTGCAAAGGTTGTTGAAACTACTGCAAAGGTTGCCCCTGCTACTGCAAAGGTCTCCCTTAATACTTTAAAAGTTTCCCTTGTTACATTAAAGGTTGTTGAATAGTTCCTTGAGGGATTCCCTATTGGTTTTAGTAAGTTCCAAATGGAATTGGACCATATGCACTAGGAATGGAATTTTGACCAGGTTGTACATGAGGACCTGCTTGTGGAATATAAGGTGGATTTTGCAGTGCTTGTGAACCATATGGAACATAAGACTGTTGGAGGAGTATCTAGGCCATGTAAGGCTGTTTATACTGGATATTACCTACCCCAGATGGATCGATGGGATTATGAATATCACTAGGATTAGGTTGACTCACTCCAACCATGTGAGGTTGTGATCCACTCACATGGGTTCCACCAAACACAAGAGGAAAGTTGGGATTTTACCCCCCAGGCTGTGAATGATGAAATGGTACATTATGTCCACTTGATGGAGGGAATGAAGAACTTACAGACATATAAATTGAAACTATCAGTTGCACCAGAATAGAAAGTTGAAACGACGGTAACGGTTGTGACAAAATCATCGGTTGAATCAGAACCAAAGTGACGACATTTTGCACAAATATCTGAGAGGTCACGTTAGGAATAAAGACCAAAAGTAGGCATAGAAATTGATGACCAAATTGGATTTTGGTACAATGAAGAAAGACTGGGAGTTCCTTAAACTAATAGAGCCAAGGTTGTATAACCATGTGGAAGCATAGGACCATAGTTTTCAAGAAATGGTTGAGATGGAACTCTTCCTACATAAGGAAAGCCTTCTGGAGGAAAGTCATATTCAGCCTCATTATCAACATTAGGAGTGTGAGTAGCAGAGACTTCCGGAGGATCTCGAGGAGAGGTTGGAATCTCACCTTCTGAAGCCATGGGTGGAAACAACTGGCGAGGAGGAATCCAAGACAGACGAGGAGATAACTCCAAAGGAACACCTGGTTGATGGTATGGACTATAAGGGTGCTGAGGAGATATCACAATTGGATCAAGTAGAGGATTTAGAGGGTATAAAGAAAACCTCTGTGGACTCTCAGGGGTTTTTGGATCAAACTCCTAAGATGATGATGAATATCGAGGTGGAGGATGAGAAGAAAGGGGTTGGATGCTTGGGACAATTCCAAGTTCAAATCCTTGAGCTTCAAGTGACTAGAAAAGTTTAGAATGAACTCCTTGTGAAGACCCTTCAGTATCAAAGAACGAAGGGGAATTGTGAGGCGACTCAATGGTTAAGCTACAGTGACTTTCTCTCAAGAGGAGAAGGAGAAGAGATGATTCATCGAGGGCTGATTAAAATCAAAATTTACAAGGAATTTACTCAATATGGGGTCAAGAAGCAACTACATGGGTTTGACATGTTATCATTGGCAGTTAATTTTATGTCAAGAAACAAAAAATAAATCAAAATGGGTAATGCTAGGCAAGAGGGTTTACCAAGTATCTATGAACTGTTATATACACCTTAGCCGAAACCAAGGACTTGATGTAAGATGGCTGATCTACCCGAATGCTGTGTTCAGTGTATAACATTTACAAGGCGACCGACTCGGTTATCTGTGGCTAAAAGATAACAACCAAGTGGGTATCCCAATATATACTCGGTAGTACGGGGAGCACAGGTCCATGTTAGTGCTATCTAATGCATAACCGTTTGATGAGAGCGTCCTTATATACTTGTTATAGTGAAGTGCCTCCTATATACCCGAAAGTACTTGGGAAAATTTTATATACTTCCGTACTGGTACGAGATTTCACCCATGGGATACAATGCAGGTAGTTAACAACAACTGCTATGTTTAAAGACACTGGAACATGTCTATAGCCTAGACCTTTAGATATTTGCGTTAGGTACAAATGCTCCTTAGGTTAATTGAGGTAAATTTTAATTTAGTCTTCAATTAAGTTTCAGTTTGATGGCTCAACGATGTCACCTTTACCTATGATGAAACTAAA
Source organism: Pinus taeda (assembly GCA_000404065.3). NCBI lineage: Eukaryota > Viridiplantae > Streptophyta > Pinopsida > Pinales > Pinaceae > Pinus > Pinus taeda. Next base: position 79,705 of record APFE031317217.1, on the reverse strand, counting down.
TGATAAAAATGAAATATTTTCATTCAATGGAGGCTAAACTAATGAAGGAAAAGAGACAACCAAATAATGCATCAATCGAGAAAAATACATTTAAAGCACAACTCTTTATCTTTCCAATGCAAAATGCAAAAATGAGATCTAATCTTTCACTTTCACAAACAAATGCAATGCCAAGATGCAATCCTAAGAGAAACCAAAATCACTTTTCTTTCACTAAGATGCACTAATTTTTATCTTTTTCTTTTTACTTTGATTCAACAATGCAAACTAATGCAATGAGCAAAGGAGAAAATCCAATCCAAAACAACTAAAATGAAAATTTCATTCACTCATGGTTTCGAATGCAAATTGTTTAAAAAATACTTAAATGAGGAAATCGTTCACTTTTATTTTCGAAACAAAGAAACCAAACAAGCATTCACTTTCAGTCCTTCCAAAGCATGCAACTGTAATCTATGATTAACAATGGAGCAAAAGTAATCTTCAAAGCATCAAAATGACTCAATACTAATGAAAATAAATTCACAATCACGAACTGAAAGCAACTTGAGAACAATTAATCTCAAAGAGGAAAACCAAGTAATGAGCGGAGGGTGACCTAGAAACCCTAAAAAGTACTCAAACTTCAAAAAACACTTCAACAAATCCAAGTGACAAATTGCAATCACACAAGGATGTCAATCAAGACAAATATATTGTATTCACACTGGAAAATCACTGATAGAGGTTAAAAAACACTGAAAACAAGAGGAAATCCTAATTTTCTTCTATCCTCTAGGATCAATGCACCTGTTAAAGTTAAAAAGGCGATGAAAACTAGACCAGCGCGACTATAAATTTAAAATCGGTGCTAATAGTGTTTCTGTCAGAGCAAAAAACACGTTGGGCGAGAAAACTAAGGAAAAAATAAAAAACTTCAAGATCTAGAGTAGGCTTGTAATATTCCTAACCCAAAATATCCCTCAAAACCCCAGCAAACTCCAACGAAATACGTGCAAATGATATAGTAACCCAGAAGTGATAAATAACAGTGAAACAACATATAATAACATAAACCGGAAATATAAGCAGATACACAAGAAATGCAGCAAGAAAGGCTAAGCCATTTTATTATACTGAGCAATAAAATGAGTACAAGAGGTGATCAGACATATGACACCTCGACTTGCTCAAGGCAAGTGAAGAAATACTCTGAGAATGACAAGAATGGCCTCTTTGTGTGGATGCTGCTGCAGCTAGAGAACAAATGATGATTCAGGGTGGCTACCCTCCTCGGAAACTATGGATTTGAGCTCTACTCAAGAAACCCAGAAAAACCCAGAAAGCTTTCCTGGAATGGCCATCCCTCGGAAACCCTCTTGGGGTTCTGCATAGTTCCTCAATGCCCTGTGCTGTCACTGAGGAAAACCCCTCCAAACTCTGCTTGAAACACTGCTAGAAACCCTGCCAAAATCCTCCAATGAGACAAGAACTGGACCCCTGCTCAATCCCCTACATAAATCCACCTGCAAACCCCAATCCAACACTGCAACAAAAAAGAACTACGTCCCTCTCCAGGTGCTACGCAGTCCTCCAAAAAGATGATGAAACTGCTACTGAAATGATAATAAAACTACTGCTGAAATACCGATGGAAATCTTGCCTGAGCAGGCACTCGAAGGTCCCCGGGGCTAAGGGTGAGATATCGCAACGGAGACACTCAATGCACTAAATAGTGCTACAGATTAGCTAAACAGCCAACGTGCTCAGAAGTCGAAACGACTAGCTCAAACTACACATAACTGAATGATACAAAATTAGCGGGCTCCTATCTATTTTATAGCCTCTGCCTCTCACAATCCCTAGGAGCACCTCCTCCTACATGATTCCCCTCTTGCCACGTGTTCTTTTCCTCCTGTGCAGTTCTTCCATGTGTCTGCGTGGGCTCCATTTCTGCGTCCCCCTTTGCCCCCCCTTGGCTCCCCTTTAAGTCACAACGTTGTGCTACCTAGGAAGTGGTTTTTTATTCTAAAGTGAGTTATTTTCCCCCTTCCTCACTTTTTTATTTACAAATAACTATAGAAGGCAAAAATTTAACAAAATCGAATATTCCAATTAGCCATAGCTAATTAGGAATATTACAAGGCTAAACATCCTCAGGAAATAACCAGTGACTGCAAATAGCTATAGTGATAGACAAAAGCCAAGAAATTGATGGTTGGTCAAACTCATTAGAGAATTTGATTGAAGGAATGGATGGAAAGGGTTATAGCTTCCCCAGTGGAGTCACCATTTTATTGTCTAGGAAAATCCCCTCTACAGACATAAACGGTCCCTCTAGCCCAATGAGTGGGACTAGTAACCTGCGTGACAATCTACAAGGACACTTTCCTAAATTACAATTGAAATGAGAGAAGAGGAATATGGCCTAACTTGTTCTGATGTTATAACATACTCCTTTGTTGAAGACTTTGAATCACTTGTGGCTCAACCTCAGCTCTATTGCTCACAGTGTATGGATACTTGCACATGATATGAATGACACAACAAAGCATACAAGTAAAACAAACATAATTGAAAGTAATCCACTTAACAGATCAAGGAGCATTAAGATAAATGATGCATTAACAAAAACATTTATGGAAAGTGAACCAACAACTATATATATTAATGAGGTAAAGGAGGAAGCATACAACCAAGCCTTAATGTCAATAAGCTCTCCTTGAGTGAATGTCCAAGTCCAAGCTCAAGCTCTCCAAGCATTCCTTCTCCAAACCAAATGAGTAGCATGTAGGTACTATCTCAACATAAGGGTGCAAATAACCAAAGACTAACCATTTGGGAATGGGAGAGGATGAATATATAGGTAGGGAAAAGGAGTTAGGATCTCTCCAAAGATAGGAGAAAGCCCTCATCTCAAGGAGGTATCTCATAGGGATAAGATCAAAGGGAAATATTGGGAGAATTTGACCACATCCACACCGAACAACCTCCAGCTCGTCGTTCTGGAAGCCTCTAGATCACGAAGCTTCTTTTCCTCTTTGGGAAAACTTGCCTTTTAGGGATCAACGCAGGTATCCAAGAAAAAATTGTGCTGAAAGCGTGAGGCTAGTATAGTGAAACTAGCAATCAACATGAATTTCTAGTGTCAGGGTCGCACTGATCTTGAAATTAGGGTTTTAGAGATCACTTCTTCTGGGAAGGCTCAAGGTATGTTTCCATCAATGTTTCAGGGAGGATATGAGCTACATATCAGGATGGGTACACTACATGATTCCCAAGTTTTGGGCACTTCGGGGTATGACACAGGGAAGTGCAGAAGGTGTGAAAAAATATTGTGTAACATCTACATCTGTGGATCCTTGCAGCTTCACTCCCTCTGTCTGTCTGTACCAAAGACCAAATTGAGTGGTTCCTTTGAGGTATCTCAACACATGATTAGTTGCCTTCCAATATAGTTTGGTTAGCTTAACCATTGCTTGACTGAGCTAGTTAACTACAAAATATATGTCCAGCCATGTGTTCACCAAATACATAAGTGAACCCACAAGCTGCTTGTAAATAGTAGCCTCCACTAATTCACCTGAAATAGCATCTTCATTCCTCCATTTTCTTGCTAGAGGAGTCTCCATGGGTTTGCTACTCTCCATGTGGAATTTCTTCAGTATCTCATTGGCATACTTTTCCTGAGAGACAAATATTTCCTCATCTCCTTTCCATACTTCCATACCAAGGAAATAATTTGTGAGCCCCAGGTCCTTCATCTCGAATTCTCTTGCAAGATCCTCTTTGCAATATTTTACCAAATTCTCATCACCTATTAGAATTAAGTCATTGACATATAATACTATAATAAATAATTTACCTTCAACCACAATATGGTAAAGGTTCACATCTTCTTCACTTTTGGTGAAGCCCAACCTGATGAAATAACTGTCAATCCTGGTGTACCAAGCACAGGGTGCTTATTTCATTCCTTACAATGCTCGCTTGAGTCTGCACACATGAGACTCTCTGTTGAAGGTATCAAATCCTCCTGGCTACTAAATGTACACCTCTTCCTCAATCACACCATTGAGGAATGTTGTCTTCACATCCGTGTGATGTATCTTCCATACCATCTGCGTTGAAAGTGCTAGAATAGATATGATTGAAGAGTACCTTTCTACTGGATCAAAGGTCTCCTCATAATCAATTCCCTCAACTTGAGAGAACCCTCTGGCCAAAAATCTGGCCTTGTGTTTCTCCACACTCCCATATGCTACTTGCTTTACCTAGTAAAGACACCTGGAACTCACCATTGACTTGTCTGCTGGTCTTAGGACCACTTCCCAAACACTATTTCTGATAATGGTGTCATACTCCTCAACCATGGCATCACCCATACTGGTTGTTTCACTTCTTCCTCGAATAAGGATGGCTCAATCTCTACACTCTCGCTCATCAAAGCCATGTAGCCAGTGTACCGATTTGGTGACCTCCTCTACCTGCATTGTGATGTGGGTGCTCCCACATTCTCCCTAGAATAATGCATCAATTTGTTAGCCTCTATGGTGCACTTCCTTCCATCTCTAGAACTATCTACATGAGCGGGTGCTTCCACTCTCTGCTCCTTTGCATGTGGCTACTCCACATCATCTCGAGGTTCTTGTTTTGGAGCTAAAAGCTCCTATTCTCCATGCAACTGAAGCTCCCTCTCTAGGGAACATATCATGGCCTTCTCTTCATCGAAATTCACATCTCTACGAACCACTATCATCCTATGAGATGGAAGGTACACCCGATAGTTGTGAGGTGTATTAGTGTACCCCAAAAATATGCCCAACTCAGCTGTTGGTTCTAACTTTTTCCTTGCATCCTTGGTAACATGATAGTAGACTGATGAACCAAAGATCCTAAAGTGTGCCAAATCTGGTTTCTTATCTAAAAAATATTCTCTTGGTGTACTCATCCCGAGAATCCGATGAGGACTCTTGTTCTACACATACACAACTGTGTTGCATTCTTCAACGCACAAGTGCAACTATAGGCCCTGATCATGTAACATTTCCCGTGCAATTCCCACAATACTTATGTTCTTCCTTTCAACCATGCCATTCTTTTGTGGGTTATGGGGTGTTATTAACTCCCGTCGAATTCCCTTTGATGAACATAAGTTCTTAAATTCATTTGACACATCTTCTCCACCATTATCACTGCTGAGAGCTTTAACTTTCTTGCCAGTGTCTTTCTCAACAAGTGCTTTAAATTCACAAAATTTAGCAAATTTCTGATCTTTCTTCTGCATGAAGAAAATCCAACACTTGAGAGAAAAATTATCAACAAATATTACATAGTACCTTTTCTTGGCAATGGAGGCTGTCAAGAACGATCCACACATGTTTGAGTGAAATCTTTCAAGAATAGCTTGCACTTGACTGTCCTTATCATGAAAGGTAGCTTTGTTGTACTTCCCTAATGTACACCCTTTGCATGTGCCTCTCACTCTAGTGTACCCTTAGGAAGTCCTGTAGAAATTAGTTGCATGATCTTCAAAGCTTCGTGGTGCAAGTGACCCAATATTCTATGCCACAACTCACTGATGTCTTGTCTCTGCATCTTCTTTTCTTTTGTGCTCAAAGAAACACAATCTTCTACATCCAATTTGTAGAGTTTCTTCACCTGAACCCCAATCCACTTCACTTGTCCTGAGGCTATGTGATGAAGGAAAGCCTTTCCTTTTCTAAATATCACATCATAGCCATGGTCTTCCAACATGGAAACTGAAACCAAATTCTTCTTCAAACCTGGAACATACATGACATCTTTTAATGTGAGAGGAGAACCAAACTCCCTCTGAAAGGTAATAGTACCGATGCCGTTCGTGCTATACCTCAAATCATTCTAGCTACTCAATGTACACCTCTTCCTCAATAACACCATTGAGGAATGTTGCCTTCACATCTGTGTGATGTATCTTTCATCCCATTTGTGGTGAAAGTGCTCGAATAGTTCTGATTGAAGAGTACCTTTCTATTGGATCAAAGGTCTCCTCATAATAAATTCCCTCAACTTGAGAGAACCCTCTAGCCACAAATATGGCCTTGTGTTTCTCCACACTCCCATATGCTACTTGCTTTAACTTGTAAAGACATATGGAACTCAGCATTGACTTGTCTGCTGGTCTTGGGATGACCTCCCAAACATTGTTTCTGATAATGGAGTCATACTCCTCAACCATGGCATCAACCAATACTGGTTGCTGCACTGCTTCCTCGAATGAGGATGGCTTAATCTCTACACTCTCGCTCATCAGATCCATGTATCCAGTGTACCGATCTAGTGACCTCCTCTACCTGCAATGTGACGTGGGCACTCCTACATTCTCTCGAGCATCATGCATCAATTTTTCATCTTCTTTGGTGTGCTTCCTTCCACAGTCTTGGGACGACCTCCAAAAATTTGTTTCTAATAATGGAGTCATACTCCTCAACCATGGCATCAACCCATACTGGTTGTTGCACTGCTTCCTCAAATGAGGATGGCTCAATCTCTACACTCTCACTCATCAGATCCATGTATCCAATGTATCGATCTAATGACCTCCTTTACCTGCAACGTGATGTGGCCGCTCCTACATTCTCTCTAGCATCATGCATCAATTTTTCATCCTCTTTTGTGTGCTACCTTCCATCTCTAGAAGTATCTGCATGAGCGGGTGCTTCCACTTTCTTCTCCTCTGCATGTGGATGCTCCATATCATCCCGAGGTTCTTTTTCTGGATCTAAAATCTCCTATTCTCCATGCAACTGAAGCTCCCTCTCAATGGAACATATCATGGCCTTATCTTCATCGAACTTCACATCTCTATGAACCACTATCATCCTATGAGATGGAAGGTACACCCAATATTTATGAGGTGTATTAGTGTAACCCACAAATATGCCCAACTTAGCTGTTGGTTCTAGATTTTTCCTTGTATCCTTGGTAACATGATTGTAGACTGATGAACTAAAGATCCTAAAGTGTGCCACATCTGGTGTCTTACCTACAAAATATTCTTCTGGCGTACTCATCCCAAGAATCCAATGAGGACTCCTGTTTTGCACATACACAACTGTGTTGCATGCTTCAGCCCACAAGTGCAACGGTAGGCCCTGATCATGTAACATCATCTGTGCAATTCCCACAATACTTTTCTTCTTCCTTTCAGCCACCCCATTCTATTGTGGGTTATGGGGTGCTATTAACTCTCATCGTATTCCATCTGATGCACATAAATTCTTAAATTAATTTGACATATCTTCTCCACTGTTATCACTCCTGAGAGCTTTAACTTTCTTGCCAGTGTCTTTCTCAACAAGTCCTTTAAATTCACAAAATTTAGCAAATGTCTGATCTTTCTTCTACATGAAGAAAACCAACACTTAAGAGAAAATTCATCAACATATATTACATAGTACCTATGCTTGGATGTGGAGGTTGTCAAGAACAGTCCACACAGGTTTGAGTGAACTCTTTCAAGAATTTCTTGCACTTGACTGTCCTTATCGTGAAAGGTAGATTTGGTGTACTTCCCTAATGTACACCCTTTTCATGTGTCTCTTTGCTCTAGTGTACCCTTGGGAAGTCCTATAGAAATTAGCTACACAATCTTCAAAGCTCCATGGTGCAAGTGACCCAATATTCTATGCCACAACTCACTGATGTATCACCTCTGCACCTTCTTTTATTTTGTGCTCAAAGCATCATAATGTTCTACATCCAATTTGTAGAGGTTCTTCATTTGAGCCTTGATCCACTTCACTTGTCTTGAGGCTATGTGACGAAGGAAAGCCTTTCCTTTTCTAAATCACATCATAGCCACGGTCTTCCAACATGGAAACTGAAACCACATTCTTCTTCAAACCTGGAACATACATGACATCTTTTAATGTGAGAGGAGAACTAGACTCCCTCTGAAAGGTAATAATATCGATGCCATTTGTGCTACACTTCCCATCATCTCCCATTTTGATGTGCATCTGGAGGTCGTTCTCCTCTTGGTCACTAAACAATTCTTTGTTTCCGGTCACATGGAATGAGGCTCCACTATCTAGATATCGCACACTACCCATTGTATAATTTTGCAGAATTATTTTACAAATCAGCTAGCTCTAATACCATGTAGAAATTTTTCTACAAATCAGCTAGCTCTGATACCATGTAGAAATTTCCTACTTGTAGATCACCTGGTAATGCAATGTACTAAAGCAAAACACTTGATCTACTTCTACAAAAAATTTAGCAGAATCTTAATCAACCATGAGCAACATCAATAAGAACACATATCACTAATAAGAAGGAATCAATCACACATAACACAGAAGAATTTACCTAGGGAAAGCACTTGCATAAAACCCCATCTTTGTATTATCATACAAGTGTAAATATAGTCTGGATTACACAAAGCCTTAGCTCGGAAGCTATCCAGCTCTCAATACAATCCCTCTGCTACTCATAGACAGTCAAAGGCTACTCACATACCTTCTCCTTTGCCCTCCAAGGCTCCTATTTCCTTGTGCAGTTTCCTTAGGGAACAGTGCTACCACCTGTGTGAATTGGCCTCTTCACACACTCACTAACCTATGATCTAACTGCACAAACTTGAAGGAGATAAATCCTCATCATGGATGATCTTCCTTCATAGGAAAAATATTCATCCAACTGATAGTACATTGTCGTTTATCTTATCTCAACTGGGTCTCTGACAGAACTGACATGCATCAGTTATCCATGAGTGAATACACAGTTATCTGAAAAAAACAGTTGTCACATGCATGCAAGCATCAACAAACTGTATCTCATTAATTTAAAAACTTGTTAAATTAATCTAACTGAACTTGACTAAGTTAAACTAAGTTAACTGATCCTCTCAATATAGAAATCATCCTTAATTCCTCAATCAGTGGAGCAAATCAAGGACACATTCCCCAATTAGAGGAGAAATAATTGCATGTTTTCATAAAGACTTCAAGTTTTCTTTTCCTTAACTAATTAACTCATGGAGAATTAATTAATTAATATTCCAAACTGTTGGTAAGACCAAATTCGAATTTATTTCCTATAGATAGACCAAGGACTGCTATAAATAGGAATCCACACTACACTGCTAAAAATAGAACTTCTATTTTTAGCACTTCCATTTTTCATTCCTTGTTTCCCAATCCAACACTGATGCCCAAACTGCTATTTTTAGCACTTCTATTTTTAGCAATTTCTTGTTTCCAATTTTCAACACTCCCTCTCAACAAGAAAGGCTTCCTCTCGAATCTGATCCTGTACCTCTGGAATGTTCTGTAATACATCTACCAAGTGTGGTTGCTCCAGCAACTCTCGGAACAAAAAAAACTTCCAAATGACCTCTTTGTTGGGCTAGAAACATACTTTAATGCTAAATCTCTACCTGCTACTGAAAAGTGATCCCTCTCTGACCTCTACGCTATTGCAACATCTCCATGCATCTTGCACCATTGCACCCTTCTCTGTGCTACCCTGCACAGTGCAACACACTTGTGCCTCTTGCATTGTTGTAGCCCGCATGCTTTGTGTTGTCTTGGGATTCCCTGCACTGTAGCTCTCTCAACTGCTCCATCCACATCTGTCTCTACCCAATTAATCAGTTCCTGCTAGTCCTCATCAGGACTCCCATAGCAAATGTCTCATCCAAGAGGTTGGGTACCTCAAGGATCCTGCCCCTCCTCCTTAGGACGATCACTCCACATCACCCCACCTCCTACCTGGAGATATAGCTGCATGTGATCCCTCTGCCCACCTGGATCGAAGTTCCCCCCTACTAGAGGTCTTGCATGAGTAAATGTCTATACTCAATCTCCTCTCAGCTTCCCCTGTTGTGGCTACTCCACAACCTCCTGAAGCTACTGCACCAATCGTGGCTCCTCCACAATCGTTTGAGACTTTTTCTGACACTGCATGTTGAGAGGTAATTTACTCTCCCTCTCAACCACCAAGTATCTAACCTTTGCCTTTATCCTCAAGGCTTTGCATGCATATTGTACCTCAAGTGCATACAGGTTCTTGGCTAGCACACCAATCTATTTCCACTTTCCCATTGTCATGGAATTTTCTAGAAAAAGAGTTGATTTCAAATCAACGATATTTCCCTTATCCGAACTCTGATTCAGCTGATTTTTTTTTTTTGATTTCGGGTATTTTTCCGCAAGGAATCCAAATCTGCTATTTATTTCTGAAATTTTTTTACAAAATATTTCATATCTGCTCTACAAACTCTCGGCTCAAAACTCAAAACTTTGAAATCTCCTCTTCTTATTTATTGTTCTTCCTTGATCACTTGTGCTCCGATACCATGTAGAATTTTGTAGAATTCTTCTAAAAATCAGCTAGCTCTGATACCATGTAGAAATTTTTCTACAAATCAGCTAACTCTGATACCATGTAGAAATTTTTCTACAAATCAGCTAGCTCCGATACCATGTAGAAATTTCCCACCTGTGGATCACCTAGTAATGCAATGTACTAAAGCAAAACACTTGATCTACTTCTACAAACAATTTAGTGGAAGCTTAATCAACCATGAGAAACATCAATAAGAACACATATAACTAATAAGAAGGAACCAATCACACATAACATAGAAGAATTTACCTAGGGAAAGCACCTGCCTAAAACCCCATCTCTGTATTATGATACAAGTGGAAATATAGTCCAGATTACACAAAGCCTTAGCTCGGAAGCTATCCAGATCTCAGTGCAATCCATCTGCTGCTCAGAGATAGACAAAGGCTACTCACAAAGCTTCTCCTTTGCCCTCCAAGCCTCCTATTTCCTTGTGCAGTTTCCTTAGGCTCTAGTGCTGCCACCTGTGTGAATTGGCCTCTTCACACACTCACCAACCTCTGATCTAACTGCACAAAATTGAAGGAGATAAATCCTCATCATGGATGAGCTTCATTTATAGGAAAAATATTCATCCAACTGATAGTACACTTTCCCTTCTCTAATCTCAACTGGGTCTCTGACAGAACTGACATGCATCAGTTATCCTTGAGTGAATACACAATTATCAAAAAATAACAGTTGTCACATGCATGCAAGCATCAACAAACTATATCTCATTAATTTAACAACTTGTTAAATTAATCTAATTGAACTTGACTAAGTTAAACTAAGTCAATTGATCCTCTCAATGTAGAATTCATCCTTAATTCCTCAACCAGTGGAGCAAATAAAGGACACATTCCCAAATTAGTGGAGAAATAATTGCATGTTCTCACAAAGACTTCAAGTTTGTTTTTCCTTAACTAATTAAGTCATGGAGAATTAATTAATTAATATTCCAAATTGCTGGTAAGACCAAATTCAAATTTACTTCCTATAGATAGACAAGGGACTACTATAAATAGGAATACACACTACACTGTTAAAAATAGAACTTCTATTTTTAGCACTTCCATTTTTCATTCCATGTTGCCCAATCCAACGCTGATGCCCAAACTGTTATTTTTAGCAGTGCCATTTTTAGCACTTCTATTTTTAGCAATTTCTTGTTGCCAATTTTCAACACCCATCACTGATGTTACCATGCAAGTGATGAGGGTGAAATCTAACTCGAATTTTGAAGCAAGACATTCACCTGCCGCTCCTCCTAAGGGCTTCTTTCCCGCCTTCTTGTGTGAACACTTCGTGGCATAGTGTCCTAGCTCGTGACAACGAAAACATTTAATATTTGACATGTCCTTCTTCTTGTCGTCTTGACTGGAATCTGATTTGGAATGAGATGAATTCCCTTTCCCTTTCTTTGTCTTTCTAGCTAAGACACAATTATCCTCATCATCATGCTTGGATGAGGATCCATATCTGGTGTTTCGCTGAATCTCTTCTTGCACGAAGTCGGACCACAAACACTCCTACTTTGGTAGTTTCTCCCTCCCATTAACTGAGTCCCGGTAGCTGTGCCAGTGCTTGGGAAGGCCTGGAAGTGCTATGCTAACCAGATCATCTTTAGAAACTATAACACCAGAACTTCCAAGCTCATATCGACATTCGGTGAACCTGGCCAAGTACTTTGGTATTTTGTCACTCTTCTCCATCTTGAATTCTCTGAGCTTGTCCCTCAGTGCCAACTTCTTGTGGTCATCGTTGTTTTGAAACAGGTATCTCAAGGCCTTCCGCATTGCATATGGATTTTCCTTACTGTGGAGGTTCAAGGCAATATGATCTTGAACTCCTAATAGTATAATCCTTTTCGCCTTTGCAACACATTTTCTCCACTCTGCCATATCTTGAGCATCAACCACTGAAGGCTTAGGAATATCTTTATCTATGAATTCCTTAAGCCCATTGTTTTCCAACACTGCCTCCATCCTATGTTTCCAAGTAATATAGCTTTAACTACCCTCAAGGCCATATTCAAGTCTCAATCCATACAATGACATCTTGTTGGCTCTAAAGTATGATACTCCAAATTCGATTTCACCTGCAAAAGAAAAACTCATATTCTCCTCTTCTAGAGTGATTTTCGCTCTAATGCCACGTAGAAATTCCTTGTAGATTTAAACTGCTAATTGTAATATGCAAAAAAAATTGTTGGGTTGTGTTAAATTCTTTCCATGACTAGCTACCATAGTTAACCGAGGGGTTAGAAGGGGGCGGGGGGGGGGGGGGGGTAGCCCACCTCTACAGGGTCCGGGCAAACGCCTCGGGAATTTTTTTTGGGACCCTATATTAGGTTGGGGGGACCTACCTATGATTTTGTGCATGTTTTTCACATGGTTTTGGGGCAACGATGTTTTCGGTCCATGGTATTGGATGCTTCGGCATGTATAAAATATGTATTGTAACATTGAAAGAATAAATGAAAATCAATTTGGTAGTCCTAGTTTTTGGGATCTAGGGGAAATCTGTGTATGTGTGTTTTTATATGTTATGCTCTCACATTATTTTATTTTCTGTGTTTTTAGAATTTGTATGCAGGTAATTTCTGTACGGGGTTAAAACCTACATTTGGTATTGAAGTTGTTTTGGCTTCAAGGGGATGCCTTTGTTGCTGAGGGGTTTTGCTCGGGCCTGTGGTAGACCCTATTCAGTGGGAGATTCATGGAATCGATTCTTGTGGTGAAAGAAGATGGCGAGTAGTGAAAATATAAAGATCGAGAAATTTAATGGTCAAAATTTTGAGTTATGGAAAATCAATATGGAGGATCTGTTGGTAGATAAAGATCAGTGGATCATGGTATATCTGGGTATTAAACCAACGAGAGTGTCCGATGAAGAATGGAAAAATTTGGATCAGAAGGAAAAGAGCACAATTCAATTGTGTGTCTCAAATTCAGTATTGCGTATTAGGGGAAGCTACGACGAAGGCTTTGTGGGACAAGTTAGGGACTTTATACCAATTTAAGTCACTGGTGAATAAACTATTCCTACGAAAAAAGATGTATAACTTGAGGATGAAATATGGAGACTCGGTGACAGAGCATCTGAACGCATTTAATATTATGGTAAGTTAGTTATTATATGTTGATATTAAAATTTCAGATGAAGATAAGTGCATCCTTTTGTTGTGTTCTCTACCAGATTCATGGGATAGTCTGGTTATTGCAATAGGTAGCAATGCAACTGCATTGCAGTTTGATGAAATAGTCTCATCCTTGCTGACAGAGGAGATGAGACGGAAAAATATGGAGAGCTAGAATGGTGATGCCTTGTTTGTACGAGGACGATCCCATAATAAAAACAAAAATAAGTCATAAAGTGGGAGATCTAAATCTAGAGGGAGATCTAAATCCCAAGGAAAACCTGTAAAGGTGGTGTTCTGGAAATGTGGAAAGGAAGGGCACTACAAAAGGGACTGTCAATCTAAAGCTTGTGACAAAGGAAAGGGATCTAATGATGCTCCTTCTGCAGAGGCAAAAACCACCTTAGATGAAGGTGGGGATGTATACTTGGCTTCTTCAAGTACACATGTAGATCATGAGGCATGGTTGATTGACCAGTGGTTCTGCGAGTATGAGAAATATGATGGTGGTGATGTATTCTTGGGGGATGACAGGAAGGCTAGAATCGTTGGTCGCGGAAAAGTTAAGTTGAGGTTGCAAGGTGGAAGGATTAGAACACTTCTGGGTGTTCTGCATATTCCTGCATTAGCTAGAAATCTAATTTCTGTACAAAAGCTGGATGATGCAGGTGTAAAAATAGTGTTCGAGAAATATACCTGCAAGATGGTTTAGGGAGCACTGGTATTGATGCGGGGAGTTCTGATTGGAACTTTGTACAAGCTACAAGGTAGCATTGTTATTGATGGGTGTAATAGTTATGTGGTTCCTGAAAGTGGAGCAAAAAATCTAGTGGTCTCTGGAGAAAAGACCATGCTATGGCATCAAAGGCTTGGACATATTGGAGAGAAGGGCCTTCGAATACTTCATGGTAAA